>CATIWQ010360933.1:0-19140 GCA_949673415.1 Euphorbia schlechtendalii
TGAGTGGAGGGAGAAGGACAAGCACAGCTTCAAGGAGATCTGGGAAAGGCGGATGATTTCCAACCAACCCTCAAGCAGCGCCATGGAGATAGATCAGCCAGAGAAGACTCATCAAGATGATTTTGTAGCTCTTAAAGGAAAAACCCTTGTAATTGTCTCATTTATTGTAAAAACTCTGTAAACAAAAATCTATCAATGAAAAAAAATTTTCTTCTGCTCCAAAGTACAACTCTTCGTTGTATTGATTTTCTTATAATTCATTAATCAGAATGTATGCATAAGATTATGAGGGAGTAAGTGCATCCTGTGCTTGACTTCACTTAGAACCAACAAAATGAGGGAGTTTGTTGGATTCTGAAAGATATATTGTTTTGTAAGTTCTGAGTTCAGAAGAACTTCGTCTCAGAAGCACAGGGATTAATCAGAAGAACTTGAAGATATATCTCAGAAGAATCACTCATCGCTCAGATCGTTAAAGGCCCCTCTGAGAACTACAAAAGGTAAACTCAATCTTTCGGCGCCAAAAAGTCAAAATACTGACTTAGCATTTAATGCCGTCGCGCGCCTTGGGCTTATGTCTACTACAAAACAAAAGTTACTGCAAATTCAGGAACAAATCTCACCTGCTAGTCTGAAACACATCTGCAAGTACAAAGTGGACCCGCAAAATCAACCTAATACAGCATGGTGCAAATCATACCTGGACGAGCTCTCTAACGAATTGTTAACGGAAACAAGACTGAGAGACAACGGTAGTATTTCTAGCAACGGTCCTTATTTCAATGGAAAATTTTCTCCCTCTATAAAAAGAAGTTTTCCCGCATCTGAGAAGGTTGTCGAATCTTAACACAAGTACTAAAGCGAAAACAAATCTCAATCTGCTTACAACCTTTTCATAGCAAACATTCAAATCCCATCTATTTGTAATTGAACTGACTGGAATAAAGTTCAGAAGTTCACAAAAATCATTTTTGCAAAACTATTGTAACTTACACTAAGCTGAGTGTAAGATAGTGTAAAGGAGTGAAGTTCTAGTAAGAAAGGTACTTATTAGAGACGAAGCTCAGAGCCTCAGATATAGAAGGACGGAACTTCTGTATTGGTATAGTTCAGCAAAGATTGTTGAAGGGTACTTCAATCAAGGCATTGTAAAAGGTTTACTCTTTACCAGAAGAAGAGTTAATAGTGGATTAAATCTTGGACTGGAGTTTCCAAGGACTCGATTAGGCAGAGGCTAAACCAGGATAAAAATTGCTGTTTGCATTTCCTTACTCAGCTCATTTGTATTTGTGTTATTTTATTCCGCAATAAAAACACATAAAACATAAAAGGGAATTCTGAGTAACATACGCTTACTCAGAAGCAACTTCAGAATCATCTTTCTGAAGTTAAGCGTGAACTCGAAAAAGAGTCATTCACCCCCCCCCCTCTGACCTATTTTACACCTTTACTGGGTCTAACAGAAACAAAAACTTAGTTTGAACATTTTATTTTAAAATATTGATACAGAGTATTTTTAATGAATTTTGAACCTTTTTTTTCATTTATTTATTTTATTCGAGAATCCGCAATTGAGTATTGGAAAAAAATTTCCAAACTTAACGAGGATATGATGTGAAGTGCATTCCCCATCTCATTTAACCCCGCTTTCAACCCTAATAATGCAATCGAAGTAAAAAATGTTGTATGCTAACTAATAATGGAACAATACTTTTTAACATTTTTAAGCTTTTAGATGATTTTGTGACAGATTAGTATTTTAGACCCAAGGATTCGAGATTGAAAATTCTAACAACTTCATCCAACATGGAGTTGGATCGAAGTAATCATAAAATTGTATGACTCTTATCATTATTTTTTTTGAAAAACGTGACTCTTCTCATTATAATGCATATATAATCGTTGGTTACGATAATAATGTAAAAAATGAAAATTAGGTGATGTTAATGGGAAATAAAAGTCAAAGTAAGCGCCAATGGAAGCTGGAAGGCGAGATCAGGGGGAAACTTGGAGTGATTTGGACGCTGAATTTGTAGCTAACCAACCATATTAATTCTTATTTTTTAAATCATTTAGCTATAACCAGTGTCTTACGTTGATACTAAAAACATAGCCTTTTAGTTTTATTGCTAATAATTAGGAAAAACATAGACCTTTTGTTATGGTGAGAACACTCCTCTCAAACTCGGATGTTATTTCAATGGACAACGGCATGAAGCAAAGTAGTTAAATAAATAAATAGTAATTTATCATTGCAACCAAATATTTGTTTATAGCTTTAAAGACACGACAATTTCTTGGTTCAACAAACATCTGCATTTTTATGTCCTCACTTATAGGTAGTATATATTTTTTTAAGAAACACGAGATCTTCGATTTATGTAATGATCAGACCCATATATACCAATATAAATAAATTTCTTGTTTTATATCTAATTAAATATTTAATTTTTTAATTAAGGAATTTGATCATGTTTAACATTCTGTTACATTCATGACAAACGTATCGAGGATAAATTATCATAAAATAGAAGTATCAAATGGAGTAAAAACACGACAAAGCAATAAATGATTATAAAATAATGTCCTTGGCAGCTAAATATCATACATGGAATTGGAAATACTAAGTTAAACAAAATATAAGATTGAGAATGATATTGTACCTTAAACATCAAAACTAATTAATCGCACTTATTATAAATACAAGAATTTGGGGATTTCTTGGGTGGAGTTGTAAATACTCTATCATATTAAAATTTATTTGGTCGATTCACCAAACTTTCAATCGAATAAAATAAGAAATTTTGTGAAGAGCAAGAATTTGATTTACTGTGAAAAACAACCGAGTTTTCTATATATTTGTCAGTTTCGTTTTACTGAAATAAATAATCAAAATATCAATAAACATACTGTTTCGGGTAGCAGTCATACCTAAAAGTCATGTTTTTTTCAAGTTTCAGTTGTATCCAATAGACACATTGTTTCGATCCAAAAATTATTTTTTTGATGAATTTTTCAAAGGATGCGTGGGTCAGCATGGAGCTGCCGCCCCTCGAACCTCGCACCCGGTTCTCTCAAATCGTAATAGAACCCGAACAAGTGTGCATTCCGCACTCTCCCGACTTGTTCGATCCAATTAGACTAAAATACTAACATCACATCACATAGAGTTTTGTTTTTGCACTAGTAATACCACTATCATTTCATTCAAACTTATTATTTGTTTTAGTTTATAAGCATTTTTTTCTTATCGTTCTTAGCATGAAACATTGTTAAGAGTTCTTATCCTTCAAAAATCCGCCGGTTTTGAATTCTTTTGTAACTCTATAATGAAACCGCTAGTAATAGACTATTGATTGCTGAAAAGTTTAGCAAAAGACAACTAATGTGCTTTGTACTTGGTAACCGTAATAAGTTTCTTAATTTTAAATCTGGTTATAAGGTAAGCAGGGTAGTGTGCGTCGACTTTCCCTTCTAATCTTGCATAGGAGAAACTAAATTCCACGTTGACATCAGCAACGATTTTGAATTGTGAACATAAGGTTAAAAGTTTAAAAACATGAAAAAAAAAAAGGAGGACAAAAACTGAAGAAAAATGGGCATATAGATACGTGGTTCTCTCTTTGGTATAATAAGGGGGGACTTGGGAGATTAATTGTCCAATGTGGGACCTCACTAAGACAGAACTTATAGTGCATTGCACGTCGCAGCAGCATTGGTTGTTAAGCAACATTGGACCATTCTATATACACGTGGCGCCGTTATGTTACTCATTTTCCACGTTTCTTCCACTCTCTTCTGTGCTTCACTAATATATGCATCATTTTTCTCAAAGTGTTTGGGTTCGTTTCATCTCAGACTCAAAGATACACATGCCATAAATTACCATTGGTATTTCATTCTGTATTTTCTAAATCGCCCTTAACCAATATTTTTTTGTCACGTATAAGCTTAAAATATTAGGTTTCATTAGTCAGCATCGCTGAACTATAGTTATATTCATTTTTAAATTTTACCCGGGACCGATACGAGACTTAGCTCATTTTCTTTCTAGCTTAAGACAAATTTTTAATGTATTTGTTGTGATTGCTTTGTCTTGTTTTGATTTTTATTTTGGTTTAATTGCTGAGATGTATAATTTTATATATTTAATATATATATATATATATATATATATATATATATATATATATATATATATATATATATATATATATATATATAATTTGTTTATCAAACACAATCTTGGGTCGTTTGAATAAAGAATTTAAATTATGTTCCTTGCTTCCTTTTTATATTCAAGATTGAGATTAACATTAATTAAAGATGTTAGTTTTCAAAAAAGAATTCAAATAATTATGATGGATTTTTCTGAAGATATGAAGTCAAAGAATTATGAATCAACATATATTGAAGTGAAGCAAGGGTCGTGGTGTAGAAGGTAACACATAGTAAATATGAAACCCGTTAAAAGCGGCATATGGTAAGGTGAAATTGGAATTAGGGGAAATTAGGCAATTCATTCGTCGGTATTCAACGGCGATGTAATATGGCTTGACATTTGGCTCTTTAAAATTAATACAAATTTTGTTGCATCTTCTGGACTTTTGATTGACTGATTGGTGAATACTAATAGTACAAATAACGGCAGCAATTAATTCCTACAGTTGAGGCGGGATCCAACCCAAATTATTACTATGATGTTATGTCAATTTGTCTACAATCACCAAAAGACCATAAAAATTCGATAAAAAATGACAGAAAAGAAGATATAATAAAGAAGGCCCTTTGAATCGTGGGCGTGGGGATCATGTAAAGAGGTGGTATAATTCATTAGTTTGACAGTCTTTTTTTTTTTTTGTTATAAAAACATTTCATATCTACAATTGGAACCCGGTCACTTGCACTGAGTACATACATGATATTACAAGAGATGATTGATAAAGTATGAGCCAAAATAACTAAGAATGTGTAGGCTTACAAAACTATTAGCCTGCTGCCAACGCAAACCATAATCTCGTTGGAGAATGAAGAATGAGCAAAGTGCTGATAACCAAAATATATTTTCTTATTGGTTTCTAATAAAAATATAAAATATTCCTAATATTTTTTCGTGTAATAAAATCCTACCCCTTTATTTAAATATGATTTTTTTGTCAATTTGTTGTATCTAGATATGTATAACTTTTTCAACTTTCAAAGTATTCTTTGTTCAACTATTCTATTTTTAACCTTATTAATTTATACAGCTTTCGAGATAATGTGCATCATCATATTAATTGCATGATTGAATAGATTAATACATTATAAATTCAATTGATAGTTTTATTAAATCCCTTAAATTAGTTGGAAAGTTCGTATGTATCTAGATGCACGGAGTAATGATTAAAGTCATTGAACTAACAAATTTTGATCTTTTTTTACTGTTCCAGTTTTTGGTTATTATTTTTGTTCAAAACTTTAGATTACAAAATGGGCGTTTTGGATACTTTCAATAATTTTATTTGAATATTATCACAGCTACCAAACATCTTTTTTAACTATTCTTACAATAAAAAGTCATTTGAAAAAAGTCATTAGCAATTAGCATCACTAAATAGTGCCATCAAACCAGAATTGGCTGAAATCACGCCCAACTTAGGCCCAGGCCCAGGCCCGTACAAAGGTCAAGGACAGTCAAGACAAACGAATTCTGCTGGGGGAGGGAAAAATCTGAATTCCAAAAAAATTCCTCTAAAACCCTAATCATCCCCTCGGGGTTTGCTTGGATGATAGATTTTGATTGGATGGTAAATAAAAGAAAAACAAATTCAGGTGTTTGGGAAGAAGAATTGCAAGAAAATGACAGAATTTGAAAGGGCGATCTTCCTCACATTTACCCTCAGTTCCAGCATTTAAATCCTCCAATTTGACCGGATCTAAATAATGTTACTATTTTGCCACTGATTTTTATATTTATTAATTAAACCCTTTTGTAGATCCATTCTTTATATTTCCATCGAATACCACTCTACTATCCTCTCATTTACTATGCTTTATGCTAACAAAACTTATTCTCAATCACAGCCTCAGTATTCATCATCACTTTCGTGTAACTACAACCACAAACTAATTCATTCATTGATTCCATTTCGTTTTTCAATCTCCACATCACTCATGGCTCGCGTTCGAAATGTAAGTAAATAATTTTCCATTTCTTTTGTTATATGAAAAAATGAAGGGTTAATTACCTCCCGGATTTAACACCACCCTTGTCCAAGTGAAACAGAAAAAGAAGAAGATGTTTGTGAGGCCAATGGTAGCAAAGAATCAGAACAATGTGAAAGAGGTGAGCTTCGTTTTCGCAAGAGGGAAGCTGCCCTGTGCTCAAAGGCAACTTCAGATGGAATTGCGAAAACTTATGCTTCCCTATACAGCTCCAATCTTAAGGTATTCTTCTAATTTATATGTACTTGTTAGAATCAAACTATAGTCCTCTGCACAATTTTCCGGTTCCATTTTCAGTTGGGTGCAATTTTCTCATATTTCCATCTCTTTACTTTCTGGATGTAGGAGAAGAAAAGAAACAGTCTGAAATATCACAGGCTTTCTTATATTGACGAAAAATGAATCCGCACCCCTTTCTTAGGGTTGCAAGGACCCCTCAAGGCACTACACTAACATTTAAGATAAAAGAGTATTCAACTGCTATTGATGTTGCTCAATCTCAACTACGTCCTAGATGTCCTCAACATCTTTTCAAAACCCCACCACTGGTATAATTTTGTTTGTCTACAATACACATTTTTAGTCCAGAAGCATAGTGATTGCTGTATATTCTTGTCCTAGCACTCATAGTTTGCATGTGTTGTGACTGAGTGATGAGTCTTTGTCTTTTGACATTCCCTTTGGCAGCTTGTTCTTTCCGGATTTGGGTCTGGCGAACAACATCTGAAGCTCACAACTATTATGTTTCAGAACATATTTCCTGCTATTGATATTAATACTGCATGTTCCATAAGAAAACTAAATAATTTTATTTTTAAGAAGCTGCTGCTGGCTTTCTTTCTTAATGCCTTTTCTGTGATTTTTAGGTGAAACTTTCGTCCTGCCAGAGAATTGTACTACGACAAGGAAACAAAGCTTACTGAGTTTCGGCATTATTCAATTCTCCCGTAGAATCAGAAAGTTTGTGCAAAATGACCAAGTCCCTGATCTCAGAAGCCTCCAGGACGTGAGTGACTTCATTACCAAGTAAGGTCTTTTATTCATTTTTTTTATTTTATTTTCCTCGTAGTTAGATACTTATAATCAACATGTTTTATATAAGGATATAGTTTTCTACTCTTAGTTGTGTATGGCATGACCTATCTAATGAGCTTGGACTGTGCTATCATATCCTAGGCAGAATGAAGTTATAGGTGAGGTTTTCTATACTAGTTCCAAAAATATTTGTATAGTTGCCCTTTTTTTTGTATATCATTTTTGGTCAAGTGACAACAGAGCCAATAGCCTAATACTAGGGTGATTATTACCTTTTTTTTAAGAAAATAAATTTTGCGGAATTGCGCTTACATTAAATAGAAAGAAAAACCCTACCGCGGCTCGAACCTTGACACCTGGAGAGAGGTCTTAGCTTCCGTCTTAACCACTAGGCTAAGACATTATTCACATGGTAATTATAACCTTCAATTTTGCAACTGAGTGATTATAAATGTCCAATATGAATGGCAAATTGTGAGAGTGCATTACTCATGGTTTTCATTTTCCACTGCTGACTGCTATGTGATCTTTGAATGGCTGGATATGGATCAGAAAGTGAAGCGGATGATGTGACTTTGTTAAGTGATCTGGGTAGAGTTAATAAGGCTTCCACTAAAAGTGCTGTCAAGCTTCAGGAAATTGGACCCAGAATGACCCTACAACTCATCAAAATTGAGGAAGGATTATGTTCTGGCATTGTCATCTTTAGTGAATATGGTATTTTCCATGTGTGGATTATCATCTTTATTGCATCCTTGAAAAATAGGATGATCAGAAAACAACCAGGAAAATATCTCTCTTACAATAATTCTGTATTATAGTTTTTCATTAGAATGGTTTTCTATTGTGGATTTTACATTTTTACACCTAATAATTCCAACACGTATAACCCTTGAGTTCAAATTTGGCATCTCTCATGGAAGCTCATTTTGTATTATTCAGTAGGTGAGATTATGAGGCTTTTCTCAGTTTTCTGGCGCTGAAACTGACCAACGTCCTTTGTCCCTTAAGGCAACTAATGTTATCAAACATTCTAATATTCTATTCATACTATTTGTGTCAGTTTTAGACTATCCCAATTCGAGATTTCTTCATCTACTATTTACCAGGATAAACTTCCTAGAACTCTTATGTGTCTAATTTCTGAAAAGATGTCAGTTGTTCCACAAGCATGTGAATGCAATTTGTTTAGAGTTGGCCCACGTTGCAGGCATAATGCTAGTGCCACTGGAATTTATGTATTCTTCTCGTTTTAAGCATTTTTATTTTCTGCAGTCATTAATTGATTGTGACATGCAAAAATTTGTGAAGCACACAACTGAATATTCATGGCCCTTTCAGGTACTGTTAGCGAGAAGAAAAATCAGAATAGCGAGGAAGATTCCGAAGAAAGTCAAGACGTAGATGCTGAAGAAAATCAAGATGATGATGAAAACATGGAAGCAAAAAATGTACTTTGAAGGAAGTGAATATATGGAAGTTAAACATTTTTGTTACTTTTGAGTAGCAACAGTTTGTTAAGTCTAAATCTTTGTATATATATTAGATTTAATGATTTTAGAACGAGAAACACATAATGTAAGAAAATTTAAAATATAAAGAGGTATAAATTATTTTTCCAAAACAGGAGAAGGTAATGGTGTATGTGTGATTAAAATTATAACTTGGTTTAATTATTTACTCTAAATTAAGTACAAGTATAACAGAGAGCAAAATAACGATTACTCAAAAAAAAAATAGATATAACAATCCCTCGTAGAATAACTGATTTTTCAACTTATATGGTATAATTTTATAACTAAAATCGCAGTTGAAGTCATAAACAACAGGTAGAGAAGTAAACAACTATGTTAGAATATGACTAATTGTTTCCTTGTGTACGGCACCAAAACCAATTAGCAAGTATATCACATAAATCGGCACTATCATACACTTTGGCATTTCCATGTGCCAAAAAACCTAATAAAAACAGGTATTGAACCAAACAAACTGTGTGATTAACAAAGATGAATGAATCTATGGTACAGAAAGCTAGCTATCTCTAAGAATTGGTCATCTGCAATCATGCTTCTTGCGGCGGCATCTGTAATGTGTCTTTTGATCGGAGAATGTGTTTTCCCCAACCATCTCCATTGTGGAATCTGTACCTAGCACAGCCAATACATGGATGAGTATAAACATTTTACCAGAAAAGTTAAACATTAAATGTGTAATGTGTAAGGTTACTTGCCATGCCACTTTACTGAAGCAACCACATAACCTACCAAAATGCAACAAAGCAGACTAGAGGACACAAAAGATCACATATTTTCAACAAATGTACAGCTTAAACAATGAAAACTGCAAACAAAATTAGATTCGAAGCTACATTTTACCGTTTCCCAAGTTTCAAATATTGCCTTTAAAAGAAAAAATCTAAAATATTGCTCAACAGAAAAGTACACTTCAAAAGCATTATTTCATGGAAACTAATAGCAAATAAGTGAAGAAAAAAATGGAAATGATATAATAATCTACCAACTGTCCACTTTTATCTTGTCACCTGTTTTCCCTTTCAGTATCAGAACTACTCCCATGTCATCGAAATAAGCAAACATTCTCACTGGATCACATCATATTCATATATACTAGAAAAGTAACTTGTTTCTTCAACAATTTTTATAATATTCTTCCCATCACCGACACTGATAACAACTACTCAATGCAGGACAAGTGAGACAAATGACACCAAAAGCAGAGGTTTGAAACGTAGACAGAAGCAAAATGCACAAAGCACCTGGTTTAGGTTCAGCATTTGGCAGCCAATCAGGCATTGTCAATTTTCAATAACCATCTTTAAAAGTTTCAAATTTTCTTCCAATTAAACATTTTTATCTTTAACAACCTCAGCCATACAATTCCTACCAATTCTTACTTCCTAAGACAATATGATATGAACCAATGTAAAGTAATGCCTTTTATTCTGAAGTTAAAATTTTCTGATCATCAACAGTACACATTAAAAGAAGACTACTTCCTCCACTGTGTTACTTATTGCTGACAGCAGTGAAAACAATGAGTTCATCCATCTAAAGACAAAGATCCGCTTTAGGATAGTTTCATAAATTCACGGTCTAAAACAGGATAGAAAAACACGTCCAATTTCTTTTCTTTCTCATAAACCAGAAGACAAATCCTTTTTCATAAACACACTTGCCAACAAACACTACTCGTGCCTGCTAGTGCAATATCCACTTCAAATATACTTAAAAATTGAAATGAAGGTAGATAAGATTATCTGGAAACAGCAAACAAAGAAAGGGGAAAAGCACCAGAAGAAAAACACAAGAGAAAAGGTAAAAAAGTGTAAATACCTGCAGAATGATTGCCCCAAAACAGCAACTTTGCATCGTCCTCCTCTTCATCAATCTCATCCTCGCATCCAAATTCAGCATCCCCTCTATACCCTGGCTCACTCCCATACCCTGACTCATTCCCCTGACCATCACAATTCCCAACTTGCCCAAACCCTAATCCCAAATTATCTTTCTCTTCTCTCTCCCTTCTCGCTTCGCTGACATCCGACGCCCAATTTGTGTCTCCGTTCCCAAAAAGCTCCCCACTAGAGTCGGTCCCCACAGCCAGAGGGAAATCGGAGCAGGTCCCGTGAGCAGCCGATGCGCCAACTGAGCCACACCGTCGCGTGGCACTCCGATCGGAGCTTCTACCCGAAACTGAACGAGAGCCACGCCGTCGCCGCTTGCGCGCGATCAGTCGCAAGCTCCCTCGTTTGAAAGGACTTGCAGCGGCACCAATCGGCTTATCGTCGTCGATTATAGAGAGCTTAGAGATGTCGATTGAATCTAATGCAAAGGAAGTGGTTCTATCAGAAAGACAGGGACGTTTAGTGAGAGCGTGGGATTGGAGGATATTTGTGGAGTAAGGCTTAGGAGGATCAGTATCTAGAGATTGAAATTGGAAGGGTCTCCAAGAGTGGAGATACAAGGTACAGGAGTCAATCGAATGGCGCGAATCCAGGGTTTTATGAGACATTACTTTTAATCAAGTTTATTTTGACGATGAATTGACAGTGGAGGATTTGAGGGACTTACATGCCTGATCTGTGTGATTTTCCGGCGGAGGTGGGAGAAAATGTTCTGTCCCTTGCAATTTTGAAGGTTTGAGCAGCTGAGAACGATTCTAGAATCATCAGCTAATGATTCAATTCATATCAGCCCACTAACCAATCACAATCTTGCAAAATATTACACATACTATTTTTCCAGTTTTTGATTCCCAAGACACAAGTCAACTACCCAGTAGAGTACCATGTCTTTCACCATTCTTAATTACCACTACCAGTCTAACCACACGACAATAAAATCACTTATTTGTTTAAGTTTTTTTTTTTTTTTTTTTTGTTGTTTTTATCAACTGTTATGGTTTTTACGTGCACTTCCAATTTAATAAAAGAACAATTAATTGATAATACAAAATTCTTGAGAATGTTTATATAGATTAAAAGGTGGAAAGCAAAATACGCGCCCCATTGATACAGGTTACAATAATTCTTTTTTAACGTTAAAGTAAAAATAAATAAAAGATGTAAAACATGTCAGATTGAGTGGATGAGATGGAAGTGAAAGTAGTAATAGAAACATTGAAATAATTTTAACACCTTTAATAATGTTGAATAATAAGTTCTGAAAACACAATATATTTCATCACCATGTGAACATCTTAACTAAAAATTCAAACAATATTACTCAAATATATAGGAGCAAATTAAATCACTTATACTTTATCACGCTAAAATTCCATAACCCATCCAATAATAATAAAAAAATAGTAGTAATCACTCAAATAATAAATAGTGTTTTAAACTCTAAACAAACATAAAAGTGAACACATGAGGGCATGAAAATAAGTTTTCTCAGGGGAAGTTACCAGTTCTACCTTTGAACACGTGGAGTAAAGTAGAGAAAAACACAAAACAATAGCACCACTGAACCCCCCCGAATGGCGGAGTAAATACTTCCATCACACGGTAAAATCAAAACCCGCTACCAGCTAAGGAGGTAAAATTTTAATCTTGCGATTATTCACACAAGGTTAAACACTGGATATTTATAAAATATGTAGCCTCAGATGTGAAGCAGACATTTGGACAGAGTAGCCGCATAGTGGTGGAAGTCAGTGTGAGTAGGTGGGTGCATTTCGAAAACATATGATACCGGTTTTGATGGTGTCATTGGCTTCTTAGTTTGTACGTTATCTGACATCCCTCCAAAGCTTGATTCATCGTATGGAAAACTACCTCTCAGGAAGAAGAAGCACTCTCTGCCCAACTTATCAACCTGAACCACATGAATTTTATACTTGCATCACAAGCCTGTAAGGATTATTTCAAAAGTTTTCGCCATCATAGCTCAAACGACAAAGAAACCAACAATGCAAGGATTGCAAGCAGTAATGAAGTGTAAACGGCATTTGTTAGTCAAACACAAATCATAATTTCAGGAATGATAAGCACTGGAAAAGCAGAAAGTAAATTTTCTGCTGAGAAAAGATTACCTGTAACTGTGAAAATCTGAGGTTGTTCATGATGATGATAACTCGCAGTTCATACAAGGAATCGGCAATAATTCTGATGGCTAGATACTCGAAGAAATTCCGCA
Source organism: Euphorbia schlechtendalii (assembly GCA_949673415.1). Taxonomy (NCBI): domain Eukaryota; kingdom Viridiplantae; phylum Streptophyta; class Magnoliopsida; order Malpighiales; family Euphorbiaceae; genus Euphorbia; species Euphorbia schlechtendalii. Next base: position 12,900 of record CATIWQ010360933.1, read on the forward strand.
AAAGAATCTTCTCCTCCTCAAAATTTTCACTATGACCATCAACATTAAGGAACCATAACGCACACTTGATTTCACTCCAAGGAACAGAATTCTTGTCTCCACTGGAAACAATTGTCTGATATGGATGTTGGAGACCCCATAGAACCCGGACACCACTCAATTGTTCATTTATTGTGGTTTCAGACAAGCATGTTGTTGATACTATTTTCAATGGATCAAAATACCGAGCAAAGTTTGAGGAAAAATGTAAATCAGTGTCATTTAATAATAGTATGCATCCATCTGAATATACTGGAAAATATTGTAAAATTGAGGCAGCATTGACTTCATCATCATCCTCTGGTGGGCATATAGACGAGCTAAATGAGGACATTGATCGACCTAAATCATGGGAAAATGAACAGGATTCTCCGTTTCTACAACCCTGCAAATCAAATTTCAAAACTGTGATGAATTTATGTAAACATCAAAGCCAACAGAAATCAGGATGAACTTTTTAGAACAGTTCATAGTTATCAAAATCATACGATTCAATTAGATTCACCCCTACATAGATTCGAATCTATGGGTGAATCAAAATGAGACGTGAATCGGCACAGAATTGTGCAAATCGGCTGATTCACTTTTTGAAAGTGAAAAACAAAAATTTAAGCCATCTTTTCATCTCCCTACACCAGTATTGATACAATTCTATCCTAATTAGTACCCTTCCTGTTCAAAATAGTACCTTAGTTGAATGAGGCTAAAACTCATAATACTATGTTTAACAGTGTATAGATTTTATTAGCATTATATTTGTTATTATCTGAAATTTAAGTATTTAATTAGTTGATATGATGTTTTTATATTAATATTGTATTTTGGACTAAATTTTAATATTAATTTAAGTTGAGCATGCTAAATATGTTATAAATATATAAGTTTATGAACTTCACCCGAATCTTAAGAATCGATCCGATTCTTGATTCACTATTCACAATTGGATTTCGAATCTCGATGTGACAACTACGCTACAGTATACCATTCTCGAAGGATCAGAAAAAAGTGAAATAAAATATGTAACAGATGGATTAGAAAGGCAAAAACATTCTGAATTTCCAATAAGTAACATAACTACAATGATGGCGTCAATCTCAGCTCCTGCATGAAACCCCTCATCAATTTAATCCAACTAATTAACAGTCCTTACAAAACCAAGTTACATGGATCCCTTTTTTCTCAACGACTTCCAATTATTGTTCCAATGCAAATAAGACATTCTATCAAAATCTTTGACATGTGTGACGGTTATACTGTGACACTGGGTTCAGTTCAAGTTAAGCAAAAGATGATGGTTATAAGTTATAACACTTAACTAGTTACCAACGATACAGCTGTAAGATGATTTTAAAGCATTCACACAGGAAATTATAAAGTCTGCAGAAAAAAAACCTGTAAAGAAGAGAAAAATCTGCAAATAGGTTTTTGGGCTTGAAGTGAATGAGAAAAATAGCACTGATCTCCCTTGTTGCAGTATCCCCTACTAAAGTACACACATAAAGGAGCCTCTAAATTGACGTCGAACGCTTGATTGTTGACGTATTGAGAGTGTTCACCAGTGTCAGTCATTTGAGCTCTCATCTGTCAAAACAACAAAATAAAGAGAAAACGGCCATTAGCATGCCTACAAAAAATCAAACTGAAGTGAACAACTATGAAGCCTAGTTTACCTCTTTGACAACCGTTGACAAATTTTCTGCCACATTAATTGTCTGAAATTGTCCAGAGGAAACAAAAGGTACTGAGCAACATTTTTTTGTTCCGCATAATGAATTGTTGTCCTCCACTTCTGGATCATCAGAGTTTGTATCTCCATTTGGCTGACATTCTAGAAGACAAGCGTGACCGAATTCATAAGAACTATAATAGGACGGCAAGCAATCACATTTACCCAGAAACCTAGGCCGAAAGCGGTGCAGTGAATTCAGTATGTCTTCATCTGAAATGAATGAGGAAAATCTTGAAATGATAATGCAAAAGTATTGCAACAAAAAAAGAAGTTTTGAGAGGAAAAGAAAATGCTTATATAAAAGAGCTGCAGTAAAAAGAGATAAACAAGCGATCGAATGCATACACATCTCAGATACTTGATGCAGAGATGTCTGCACAAGCTTATGAAATGAGCACCACTCCTCTTCAATCTTTGGTAGTAGTGACGCAACAGAATTGAACTCGTTAAAATTCAAAACTTGTTTCAGGCGCTCAAGGCGATGCTTATCCTGCATTGGGAGACAGATACCAGAATCCCACATTAACATTCTAGTCAAGCAGTGTCTTCCAGACATACAAGAAAAGAAAACATGTTTACCTTGAATGCATGCTGCCAAAACTGATATGCAAACAAGTTTCCAAGTAATGTCATCTCCCTTCTACCAATTGGTACAGCATTGTCGCAATCACCACCAAAGTAGTGGAAAGTATACTCTGTAAACTGAAGTATGAGTATGACAATTAATTCTTTACCAAATAGTTCATACCAACCATTACATACAATAACTGCTGTTGTCAGATGATACCAGATTCTCATCTCCAAAAGGATGAAGGATGGGTAGAGGCTGTGTGTCCATCAATACACCCAGTAAAATGCCTTCATACAACAACCCAATATCTCCAAACTTGATGACAAGAACAGAGGCTTCAAATGACAAACAGAAGCTGGCAAGCAACCTTCCGTAAAATGTAGGCTCATACCGGCCCCTTGAAGCTCTATCTAATGCCTTTAAGTGAACAAGCAAGTCAATTGCGCCTTCAACAACTTCAGGATCAGGAGGATCCAGAACCTTCTGCAACAAGACTAAATTAAAGTGCTATACATTAGGATCTTATTCCAAAAATCAGAAGAAAGGAAACAAAGAACCATCTAATTCAAGTTTCCTTAGAACTCATTGCATTGCATTTTAACAGAAAAGTCAAGAAAAAGCAATATATCAATTTTCAAATCCATGACAGGAACTAAATGTATAATTTGAAAAAAACATTATGCACGAACATTTACAAGAAAATCGGAATTGTATGCCATATACCTCTGGGATCATTAATTGCTTTAGATTCGGAGCAGCAAATCATGAGTACTTGCTGCCGTAATGACAACCTAAGTATAGCTGGAGACTCGTAATCTTGAAGCTTGTTGAAGAAGGATCTGGTCACTAACCTGTAAATCTGACCATCGCAAGTTCTACCAGTTCTCCCTTTGCGCTGGTCAGCCTAAAGCACGAGCTAAATTTTCATACAAGATGATACATGATAAAACCTTCTATACCCACTCAATACCTGCGATTTAGAAACCCAGACAAGCTCAGCAGAATCCTTTTTCCTTGTTACGTCCCAAAATACTTGCAAAGATCGGCATGAATCGATGACATATGCTACTTGGGGAATGGTCACAGAGGATTCTGCAATATTTGTTGCTAATATCACCTATACAAAAGCAACTCCAAACAAACGGATACAATCAAGATATAACACATAATAAGCACACATTGCTACAAAACATTTTCTAGCACACATTCATGAATGTGAAGCTCCGAGAAATCAGATTCAATAGCAGTAACAGATCCAAACTAATAGGATCCCTTTACTAAAAGAATGTAATAGAAACATAAATTTCTAAAGGCAATGAATCCAGTCAGGTGAAGTAAGCTTATTCAAGAATGATAGTATGACTACTTTGAGCAGAAAATGGAGCAAAGCAGTATTGTAATTTATAGTTATAAGCACAAGCATCTGCCTTTAAGATAACAGTATGTTGTCTAAATGACATGCTCCAAGTTCCTATCTAAAACAAATAAAAAGGGAGGTATGTAATTGTGAAGATCAATAAACACATTGTTGTCCTGGATACTTTCACCCACGTCAAACAACTTCATCAAGGCCTCCAGCCATGGCAACTTAAGCTCTCGTCAATGCTTAAGGGGCTTGTGCTATACTCCATCAATATATAAATCTTGATTCATATAGAAAAACTTGGGGAAGCTGACTTCACCTGGCGAAACTCAAATTAGGGAAATTTTTGTTGACATTGCTAAGTGAGAGTTTCTTAATGAATCACCGGGCCATGGCGAAGCCCAATTACCACTATCATGAATACTAACTTAAGACAACTAAATCTAATAATTTTATAGATACACAACTTAGAGAAAATTGCCATTTAATCCAGAAAAGCTCACACTGCATGAAGGTTAGAGAAAAAAGGGCACATACTGCAGAACTAGGCCATAAAGAGAATTAAAACAATATTACCAACAGCAAATCCACTTTACCGTGTTTTTACCTGAACTTTATGCAAACAATACTAGTAAATTTATGGAGGAAATTGGCCTCAATCGAAAACTTACCTTGCGATGCGATTTCCATATTCTCATAGCACTGAAAGCCTGTTCAGTGCCAATGCTTCCATGTAAAATGTGAACTTTGAGACATGAACCCAATCGCCTGAGCAGGTGCCACTGTTGCTCCAGATCATAGTATGTAGGAAGGAAAACCAAAATGCTCTTTTCCATGTCTGGCTCGTTTTCATGAATGTGCCATACCAAATCATGAATAAGTTTGTGCACTTCTGGACTGATATCAGCAGCTTCTTTAGAAAGGTTGAGTCCTGAACAATGACTAGAAGCCAATGGTTCTGAATCTAATCCCAGAACTTCAGTTATCTGTTCAAAGAACATGAAATATATCAGTAATTTACATTAATATTGCAGACACAAAAAAGCAACATATTACAAGCCAAAAGGCCACAAACAATCTTAAATTGGCAACATAAAACCCTTTTCTAGTGTGTGCATATGAAACTGCAGGAGCTAATTAGTGATCGTGAATTTTTTTCCTGGAATTTAGGTTCACAAAGTTAAACCTACTTCATCTTATACTCTATAAGTAAATGGTAAAGATAATAATAATAATGCAATGGTCTTTAGCAAAGTTAAAATGCAAGTAACTAATGATGTAAAAAGAAAAGGTGCTAAAAGCAATAGGAGTTTGACATACTAGATAAAGTTAAAGAAATTTTACGGACAAGGAAAATTAAAGGGAGGTGGGAGGCTGCAATTAATGATTAAAGCAAGTTTTACTTAAATACTATAATAAGCAATTTCCTGTTCAAGATATGAAACTCTTTTCTGATAAAGTTCTTGTTTGTTGGAGCTAGGAATAGCTAAAACTTCAACTCTCTCCCCCCTGCCAAGATCTTTAAAGTAATCTTTGTATCTTCCAAAATCAGCAGTTGCAGACATCAATACCACCCTGGATGAATAAACTTTCATCAGAATATCAATTATGAGAGGCAGACATAAGTAATTAAAGAAACATAAAAAAATAATGCTGAAATGTCACAGAAACCATGACACATTAATTTTTTTCAACTCCATTATATAATTGCAGCACACAAATAGAAGTATTAGGTTCACCTCATGTTGTTGTTTCTTAACAAAAACTGCTTTACACAGACAAGAAGAAGATCAGACTCAATAGATCTTTCATGCACTTCATCAAGAATGATGACTTTATATTTGAGAGCATTGAATCCTTTATCTCTTATTTCGTCCAACAAAACACCAGCTGTTTTGAAGACAACCTTTGATCTGCAAGATGAATTAAAGAGGTTGACAGTCTCGAAGATCTTATATCACTAAAAAGTATGAAATGAAACGTGTAGTTTAATATGATGGTTCAACAAACAAAGAAAAAGAGGAAGAGATGCAATGCATACGCTTACGCATAAATGTTAGAATACAATGTACCTTGCTGACATGAGTTTTTTGTGACCTATGTGGTATCCAACTTCTCCCCCCAGTTCACAGTTACGAGCTTTAGCTACCATTTTAGCTACCGCAACTACAGCGAACCTCCTCGGTTGTGTGCATAATATGGGTTCCATGTTTTCTTCCAAAAGAAACTGTGGGATTTGAGAGCTCTTTCCTTGATATAGAATGAAAAAACACAAATAGTCAAATCCAGTAAGAAATGATTGAGGGAAAAGCAAGCTTCAGCTGCGGTGAAGCCGATGATGAAAAAATGATGAACTATGTAGCACGGAAACGGAAACCGACACGGAAACGGGGAAACACCCTTTCTAAAAAATATAGGTTCGGAAACTGTGGGGAAACGCGTAAATAATAAAAATTTAGGGGTATATTCATAAATATGAAAAATATAAAATTTCGTACATATTATTTCATTCTTATATAAAATACTAAAAAACATGAAT
>CATIWQ010361053.1:0-31678 GCA_949673415.1 Euphorbia schlechtendalii
TTTGATCAACTTTAGCTTTCACTTGCATACCTTACAACTTTGCTTTGCTTTCTACTTATACTTTCTATTTCGAAGTTTATGATATGTCTATGTGTCATAATGCGTATTTCATGCTAAGTCTTTTATGTTAATCAAGTTATACTCATTGGCGTTAATTTTAAGAGTAGTTTCGGGGTTAACAATATCGTATATAATCACTGGACCTGTGATATAACGCTGTTTAGTGAGCCAACATTTTTGGAATGGTAACTTGCTAAATATGGCTATGTGAGAGCGACCCGTACTAAGCATAGTATTGACGTTATCCAGGTTGATATAAAAGTTTTATCTCGTTTGCGCTAGGTTTAGAAAATTTATTTCATGTGTTGCACTGCGGCGAATTATTGAATATCTGAGTGTGTCGAACCAGGTTTGTTAGATTAGTCTAGTGTGTCGTAACATCTTTGTTGATCTTGCATGTTTTCTCTGCTATACTTGTTCGTAGTGAAAATCTATGTATTTAGAGTTCTCATCTATCACATCTATATTTACTCTACTTTTCATTCTGATCTTTCCTTTTTAAAAATCTCAAAACTATTTTTATTTTCCTTTACTTTATCTTTCCTTGTTGATCTTCAGAGCTATTCCTTCCCTGTGGGTTCGATATCTTTTGAAACTACATCGCAACTGTATACTTGCAGTTATCATCATTTTTCTATGTGATAAGGGGTATTGACAACACCTACATTTTTCGTGAACAAGTTGTTGGCATTATTATTAAGGCTAAGTCTTATTGGACGAGTATAGCCAAGTTGCATGAACAAGTTCTCGGAACCATTAAGGGATTAAACTTATCAGTAGGAAAGTGGTGAACATGGCGCATCTTCTACTTCAGAAGATGAACTCCACAAATGCAGTATCAAGCTATGAGCACTGCATCCTATTTCACTTGGTGGAGAAGAAGAGGGTTAATTGGCCCATAATCATCATGTAGCATATGCTTCACCACAAGTTCACACTTGGTGGTTTTATTAGCAAGATAGTTGCATCCTGTGAAATTAATTGCTCAAATGAGGATGGATCTCTGGGCAGTGAGATAATGAAGGAAACCTTTAATAAGAAGGTAAATTATGGGATGAATTGGGGTAGGGAGGAGGCCCTGAAGAAGGATTTGATGAAGAAAAGGAGGGAGAAGGAGTTGAGGGTAGCCAAAAAGGGAGAAGTGACTAAAGGGGTTGAGGAAGTCTCCCCCAAAAGGTAGAGGGAGCCTGTGCTGAAATAGGAGAAGGTCCCTAAGGCCAAAAGAAGCAAAATAAGCAGAAGTAAGGCACTTGCTGCTGAGGATGTGGTAATTCCTAAATCCTCTACTGAAGTCATCGAAGAAAAGGCTCAAGGAATTACCTATTCCATGAACAAATATCAATACATGCTTAGGCCTATGGAGCAGAATAGCTCAGAAGATGATGAGGCGGATAGGAGGCCAATCAGTGTTCTAACTGAGAGGAGAAGGGAAGAATTTGATCCAGATATGGCTATCCCTAGTGATGAAGAGGAAGAAAAGGTTGAAGAGAAAGAAGAGAAGGCAAAGGAGAAGGAAGAAAAGGTGGAGGAGAAAGTGGAAGAAAAGAGGAGGAAGAAAAAGGCCAGAGCCTATGACGAGACTATGGTTTCTAAAGATGATCCTCAAAAGGATGATATGATCAAGGCTATAAACCAGAGTCTAGTTGAAGTCTTTACTCATGTACCCCAGAAAGGGGTAGTTGGAGATATAAGGATTGCTGTTGAGGAGGTAGAGAAGAAGGCATTATCAGAAGGAAGGAGAGTGCTTGCTCCAGAAGAGTTCACAGCAAAAATGAAGGAAAAGAGCACCTCTGAGATAGAGGAGGATGACTCAGATGAGGTGGATGGAAAGGTCTTGGAAGGAACCTCTGTGGACTTTGATTTGCCTCTAGGAGCTCTTTTAGTGGCACCAAATCCTGCTCCTCCCAAGGTAGCAAATCTAACAGATTTCCCACTGGAGAAAAAGTCATCTCCCCGTCTGAATCAACAGAAGGCTATCTTTGATCCCTCTCATCTTTTCATAGCCTCTCTTGAGACACCTAAAAGTTTTTGTCTACACCAGGAAGGTCTCTAACCTCAAACACCAAGGAGCCTCTTGTGATGGCAGCATCAATTACTCAAGAGGTGGTCAAGGAGTTGGAAGCTGAGGCCAAGAAGGAGGATAAAGTTGAGGAAAAAGAAAATGAACCTGAGGCCAATAAGGAGGAAAAGGTAGAAGAAAAGGAAGAGTCCAATAAGCAATCTCTGCTGAAAGAGAAACTGCCAGAGGAAGATCTGTTCCTATCAGCTCTTAAGAAGGATGAAGTTCAGAGGACTATAGTGGTTGAATGGGATGTTCAATCATTAGCATCAGATTCAGCTGATGAATTTGTTTCCATGGCCCGTTCAGTCTTTGCTAAACACAATTTAAGGTCAGAGGATATAAGGGAGGAAGATGATGAAGATAAGGAGGAAAAGAAGAAAGATGAGGAAGTTCTGCTGGAGGATGTAAGTGAACAAGAAGATGATAACCTTCAGTTAATAAGGGAATCAGAAGGGCAACAGGCTAAGATCAAGCCAATTTCTCAGTACCAGCAGTAACCAACTCTTCATCAACAACAACAACATGTTCCCCATGTTCCAAGGGGTCTGGTGGATCCAAATAGTACATTAATTCTCATCCCCAGACCTCCAAAGCAAAGGATTGATGGAGATGAGTCCCTCAGCAGTAGAGGATGGATGATAGGAGATCATGCTGAGGGGGGAAATGCTTCTGTTATAATTCTTGTCAACTCTCTCCATCACATGGGGAAAACTCTTGATGATCTCCTCACAATGGCCCTTCGCCTGAATGACTCAGTTGTGGATATCAAAACAGCCCCTTTCAACTGCCAACTTACACAAAGTGTGGCTCTCATTTCAGAGCAGGCCCAAATAATCATGGAAAGGGCTGACAAGATTCCTCTTCCTTGTCAAATTCGCTCCGAGCTTATTCAGCATTTGCAGCCTCCTATGGAGACCAGGCTCAACAACTATATTGACATCAGAGATACCCTGGTGAATCTAAACGGGAAGATGGATATGGGTGAAAGGGGTCTTGAAATGATCCATGATGAAGTCAACGGGATAAAGGGAGAGTCCTAGGGGTAGATGGCAGAAGTAATGTCTACTCTGGGGACTGCCATTAGCGCACTTCAACAGAATTCTCCATGGGGCTAAGAGAAGAAGTCAAGGCGCTCAAGACTAAGAATGCTCTCTATCTATGGTAGCAAGGAAAGATCCAATGTAGTATTGATGAGATGTTGAAGCAAATGCATGACTTTAAGGCTGAAACTCTCAAGGCTATTGCGGATTCCAAAAGGGAGCTAAGGTCTGAGATCTTCAAAGCTGTTGAGGATACACACAAGAAGGTCACTGACACCACATTTGCTTAGAAGAATGAGCCCGTTGATGAATTGGAAGATCAACTCAAAAAGTCTGCTGCTGAACTCATCAATACCGTTACTGGAGCTTGGGATATCATGGTGGCAAGGAATGCTAGCACTTCAGAGGCCCTTCAGAAGAGCATTGATGGTTTAAGTAATTGCATTGGTGGCCTATCTCTTCACTCCTTCTGCTCATATGATAATGAAATTGTTCCGTTCCTACTGCATCTGGCGATTGGGCCCAACACTCAGATCTAGAATCAGAAGGCTCTCGAAGTTATCCTTGAAAGCATCTTTCCTTCTGTCCCCAGGATACTTCAAAAGCACCAGGATACTTCTGTAGAATTGTGGTTCCTCATAAGCAACTAAAAATCAGAAGATCGCTCTAGACTCAGAACCTCAAGAAGCCCTCTGATGATTCTCTAAGGTAAACTTAGTCTTTCATCGCTAAAAGTCAAGAAAGCTGACCTTGCATTTAATGCCGCAGCGCACTATGTCCTTAAGTCTACTACAAGACAAAAGTTAATGCGAAATCAGGAACAAAAACATTCCTGCAAATCTGATTTGCATTTGCCGTACAAAGTGGGTCCCAAATTCAACCTGGTACAGCATAGCACGTATCAAAATTGGACGTGCTTCTCTAACGGATTGCTAATGGGAACAAGATTGAGAGACAATGTCAAGATTTCTAACAACAGTCCTAAATTAACAGAAACATTCCCTCCTTCTATAAAAGGATGATTTCCACCATTGAAGAAGGTTGCTGAAACAATTGAAAACAATTAAGAGTGAACAAAATTCTCAACTTCTCATTGCAATCTTCTTCTAGCAAATATTCAAATCTTACTTGTTTGTATTAGAGTTAACTGAAACAAAGTTCAGAAGCTCACAAAATTGTCTATACAAAAACTATAGTATATCACACTTAGATAAGGGTAAGTTAATGTGAGGGAGCTTAACAATCTTATAAGGAAGGTACTTAAGAGAAAAGAAGCTCAGAGCCTTAGGTACAGGAGAAAGGTACTTCTGTATTGGTATAGGTCATCATAGGCTAGATTGTAGGAAGGAACTTCAGCCACAAGCTGTAAAGAGTTTGCTTTTCACCAGAAGAAAAGCCACTAGTGAATTAAATCTTGGACAAGAGATTCCAAGGACCAGATTAGGCAGAGGCTGAACCAGGATAAAAATCTCCGTTTGCACTTTTCTGTACTCCGCTTTACTTTGTGCAATTTGTTACTTTAACCTAATCAGAAAAAGGGAATTCTGAATATAACTGTGTTATTCAGAATACAATTTAGAAGCTAAATTCAACTTCCTTCTGAAAGTGAAGTGAAACTCCGAAAAGAGTCATTCACACCCCCCCTCTGACCTATTTTATCACCCTACTGAATTCTACAAGAACTATAACAAACTTTGAAAGCATGACTCAGGGGCGGAGGGAGGGGGTGGGGTGGTGGGGCACGTGCCCCACTAGTGGCTGGAACCCTCCCCTATCCCCTGAAAATTGGTTGACATAGCTCTTCGCCCCACCAAGCTTTTTAATGGAGGAAACCGCTGATATAGAAGGAAAAAGAAGACACTCAAAAGTTCAAAAAATTAATTAAAAATAAATAGGGATGAATTACCAACGTGTATAAATAGTCAATAGAAGAAAAGAAAAATGTTAGGGGAATAAAGAAAAATGTTAGGGGAATGGGACGACTGACAAATGGCGTATGCCTACTTTACATTTACTATTCTCTTTTACTTTTCATTATATACCCATAAAAAATACATCAAGAATTTGATAGGTTACAAGTCCTTGGATGATTTTTTTACATCGTGGATGAATTATTTGATTATATTTTATGGATTAATTATGTTCAAAATATTAAGGAAATATTGAATATTTATGTTTATTAGTAACATTTGTTGCTGAATATGCCTTTAAATTTGGACACGCTGCCACCACTGGAACTTATATGTATGCATGGCGGTGGTACTATTCAAATAAAATTAACTATGAACTGGACAATATTCTATAGGGTGTTTCTCAAAATTTCTCCTTTTTAACTTTTAAGTTAAAAATATCATTTGAAGAGATTTTAACTTATAAGTCAGACAGTGAAGTGTTTTTGATAATTTTTTTTAACTTAAAAGTTAAAAATAAGACAGAAGTTAAAAGTATAAGTCAGATTTACTTTTCAAAAAAATCATTTATAAGATATAAGTGACTTTTTGAGAAGTTTTGGAAACACCTTCTATGTTGAATTTACAGGATTTTTTGAAATTAAAAATGTGCTCTTTAAACCAATTGACCATGTCATTGAGTAAAATTTTAAATTGGTTGCCTTTTTAAACAATGATCTTTTTGTGTTTTGTTATGAATATTGAAACAATATCATGTAAAGAATCGAATTTATAAAAGTTTAAAGGGGTTATATGTTAAAATCAACTACATAAACTTATATTGTTTACAATACATATAACATTTTGGTATGAATATCGTATTTAGTATTACTCATCTCTTTGGCTAAAAATTTACCACCATTAATAACATCATTAGTTAACCTGTCATCTACCTTAATCTATATGAAATCGTGCGTGCCCCCGAAGTTCGAATTCTGGCTCCAATACTAGCATGACTTGTGATTTCACTTATTATGAAAAAGGAAACCGTGAATATTTTTTTTTCAAACATGTGCCTATAGTTTCAAACATTATCTAATTTAAGAATTTTGACTAACACCGTTCAAAAATTAGGAGCATTTTTGGACATACTTGAATACTATAAAAAAATAATCAGAAAATAACCCACTTCTTCCCTGTCTTCATTCTCTTTTTGTCCGTATCCTGCTCACACCGCCATCGCCTTTCAATTAGATCTGTTCGTCTAGTGGGCCGGGTTCGGACAGGGTTTGGTTGGTTTTTTTTACAAAAAATGATAACTCATGCCCGGCCCAAGCTCATAATTTAGAATTTCGGGTTCAAGTCGGGTTTGGGCCGGGTTTACAAGGTCATTCACAAGCCCGGCCCAAATCCATGAATATTTTTTTTATTATAAATTTTTTTATTAAACTAAGTTAAAAAAATATAAAGTAGATCAAAATATGTTTAAATTTTTAATATAATTGCATTGCTTACATAAAATCTTTAATATTTAGTAACATTTATTATAATTAAGTATACAAATTTAATAGGACAAAATATAAGAATTTAAAATAATTATAAATTTAATGTATAAATATATAACAAATAAATAAAATTATTCATCGTGCCGGGTTCGGACCGGGCTTGGGTATTTATATAAAAACTAAGCTCGGCCTATAAATCTTCGGGTTTCGACGAACTTGATCTCAGGTCAGGATTTTTAAAAAAACGAATGTCCAAACCTGACCCATTGAAGCGGGCTCGGGCTGGGCAGGTACCCCGGCCCACGAATAGGTCTACTTGCAATTGGTGGAGCTTTGATAAGCTCTCCGATCAGTGTCGTGATCAAAGACTTGGGCTTTCGGGTAAGGATCCTAATTCGAATACTCAAGATGACGAAGAAGAACAACTACAAATTATCAAAACACTCCACATTCCCCCAAAATCACAACCCTAGAAATTACAGATGCAGTTGAACCAAATCCAATTCTTGATGTTTTAAATCAAGACGATACAGAAGAAATTACCTGTTTCTCGCCTGCTCCAAAACCCTCTATTCACATTCCTTTCAATCCAATCCATTGATTACTTCTGAATCACCAATTCTCTCTACCCTCTACCTTCTCTTTCATCCGAAACAAACCCGGTTCCAAATCCATCTCCTTAACCCACCACCATTACAAAAGACTCGAGCTTTACTGGGATTTCACTCTCCCCCACTGATGAGCACCAATCCAGTTTCAACATCACAATCGTTTACAACGCCATGCTCCAATTTTTCCTCAGCGACCGTGAAACTGAGTTGAGCTGCCAGTCCGAGGGCGTATTAATCTTGACTCGGCAGGTGACTGAGAAGGAATGGATTCTGTCAAGAACAGATCATTTTTTGGCATAAGAGTTGCATCACAAGAGCTTTTTTTATTTTTTTTTTGGGTCAAAACATGAGATTTGAATTGAGGTAATTTGAAAAGAATATATTTTGTGATAATCTAAAATTTAGTAAATATTTTTTATCAATAGTATTATATTTACTAATAATTTAATTCTATAGTTTATTTTACCGTATTTTTGTTTGATATAAATATAGTTAATGGGTACTTACGGCAAGTTTAATATTTTTCATTTTGAAGAATTTTCCAAAATATAGAATGAATAAGAGGAATAGGATAGTTAAGTTTAACAATTTCTCATATGTTGTTTTTATTGAAGAAGAAAAGTCAATTAAATGGGATCAAAATCTATTACAGTCCTAATCAAAGATAGATAAAATGAACTCCATGTCCCTCTACATGCCAAGGAATCAGCTGCTCTACCTAAAATATGAGTAACTTGATTCGCAGACATATTAGCAAAAACTACGCGAATATTCGTGAACAAACTTAAAAGGTTCTTAAAATCATTTAAAATGCTTCCTACTGGAGCCACTATAGAAGAGGCATTGTTCAGAGCAGTGACAACATTTATAGCATCCAGCTTTAAAATGATACGATCCAAGTTTTGAGTCTTTAGCCAACTGAGAGCTCCCCGACAGCTTATAGTCTCCGCATAAAACGCGTCTCCTCCCCCTGGTAGCAAAACTGATCTACATGAAATTAAACTACCTGTGTAATCTCGCATCACACATCTATGGCCAAGATGTTGGCCTGAATCGAAGGAACTCGTGTCAATATTAATTTTGATCCAACCCTTCGATGGTTTCCTCCATTTAACCTCTTGTCCTCATCATAGCATCAACCTAATGTGAGTTAGCCGAATTCTATTCACTTTGAAAGCATAAACCGTGCCTTAACACTTAAGAAGCCACTCTGAAATTGCCATTCCAAACCTAATAATTCCTCCTAGCCCAAATACTCCACATTACACGAGTTGCTTTCTCAGCCATTCCCATACCCTTTGCCGAAATCCATAACCACCAATTGGAAATATTGGTAATTGAATTTGGCCACCCTCCCCAACTACCTCTAACCATACAGCATAAGCATATTTGCATTTGATTGAAGCATGGAAACTATTTTCTATTCCAGCATGGCAAAGAGGAAAAAATGAATTTATTTGAATCTAACGATTTGTAAACAAGCTAAGGTTGGCAAAGAATTTGTGGCAACCTTCCATAAGAATACCACCAACCTTGATGAAAGATGAAACTTCCATATATGGTTCCAAGCTTCATGAATAAAGTTTGAAGGGAGGCCTTCCGAAACTGAATGCTTTTGAATTTCGTAGCACCAAGACTTGATTGAAAATAACCCGGAACTCTCCAAGCGCCAATACAGCCCATCCTCTCTATGAAACCAAGGCAAAACAATATTCCTGATACATTATTGATCTTCTCTGCTAAACAATAGATTGAGCATATCACTATTCCAACTATGGCCATTTTCTGACAATAAGCTTCGAAGCGAAGCATTCTCATAGCTGAAAACAAGGATAAATCTAATACGAGGGTACTGAGCAGTGGGTAACCAACTATCTTGCCAAATAGAGACTTTGGAACCATTCTCAATTTTCCAGCCCATTCCGAGAAGAATGTAATCTCTAGCCGAACATAAGCTCCTCAAAGTATAACTCGCATTGTTAGCCACTATAACATTCATTACAGAACAATGAGGAAAATATCGTTGCTTAAAAATTCTCAAGACAAGCGAACCTGGATTTGTTAACAAGTTTTGCTTTGCTAACATGGTTGTGTTAAACGACTGCAAACAGCAAAAATTAAGGCCACCCAAATCCTTTGATTCACAAAGTCTCTCCCACCTCATCCAATGAACCATTGATCCCCACCAAAATTTTGCAAAGTTTTTCTCCAAAGTTGCTATCACATGAGTCGGGAGCCTAAACACTTGCATAGTGTGCATTGGGAGAGCTTGAGCCACTAATTTAAGAAGGATTTCTTTACCCCCTACTGACAGATTTTTCCTTCTCCAGCCTTGGATCTTTTTATGAGACTTCTTAATGATATAATCAAACACCACTTTCTTAGACCGACCAAAAAGCGATGGAAGTCCCAAATAAATCCCATGGTTCTCAACTTCTTGCACTCCTAAACTTCGAGCAATGTTTTCCCGTGACTACCAATTAACATTTGGGCTATAGAGAATCGACGACTTTTGAAAATTGATCTTTTGGCCCGATGTACCTTCATAAATAGTAAAGCAAGTTTTCATAGTTGTAGCTTCATCAATATTTGTTTTGAAAAAGAACAAACTGTCATCTGCAAAGAGTAGATGAGAGATAATTGGAGTAGAAGTAGCTAACTTACAACCATGAAGGGCCCAAATTCTTGCTCAATATCTGATAATAGTTGAGAGTCCTTCGACGCAGATTAAAAATAGAAAGGGAGACAATGGATCTCCTTGCCGAGTTACAGATGTTATAGAATGCATGATTACATAAAAAATAACTATAGGGAAGCCTAACTTGACAAGCATGGCTCTAGTAAAGTCTCATTCCACCCTATCGTAAGCCTTTGACATGTCCACTTTTAGGGAGCATAAACTCGTGTTACCCACTCTCTTCCATTTCATATAATGTCTGATTTCAAAACTAATTAAAATATTATCTATGATCGCCTACCCAGGAATAAAAGCACTCTGAGCTTCTGAGATGACCAAATTCATTACAGGTTGGATTCAATTAGCTAGCATTTTTGACATAATTTTAAAAATCACATTACACAAAATAGATGGGATGAAGGTCTGATACTGTATTGGGAAATTTCTTCTTAGGGATTAGGACAATACGGGTATTATTAAGGCCATGAGGGAACCAATTGTTATGTAACCAGTTTAAGCAAAATATTAGTTACTTCCGAACCCACAATATCCCAGTAAGTTTGATAGAATCCTAGGTTAAAACCATCCGGGCCAGAGGATTTTCAAGATGCATCTAAAATAGAGTTGTTTTAACATCCCAAACTTCATACGGCCTGCTCAGATCCTCTAGTTGCTCATAAAAAATTCGGTTTTCTAAGCTAACAACTGACTCAAGTTTGAACCTCTACCCATAAATAAATCAGAATAAAAGCTTTGCAATTCCTCTTCCAAACCACTCCCCCAGCTAACCCACTAGCCTGAAGCTGATTGTAAATGCTAAAAATTATTCTTTTTATTTCTTCCTGAGGCTGATTGATTAAAGTAGCGAGAGTTTTGATCACCATAAGCAGGCCAATTTTCATTCGATCTTTGTCTCCAATATATTTCTTATTGTTCTAACAGCAAATCAAGCTCCTACTTTTTGGCAACAAAACCATCAGTACTACTCTAGCCCTCTTGTAGCTTTGAATTCATCAACTCAGCCCAGCACTTTCTCAAGTTTGCCTTGAAATTATTTCTTTGCTTCCTGCCCCACTTAGACAAAAATGAAGCTAGACATTCCAACCTTTCGAGCAGCATCCTTTCACCATTTTCTGCCCAGACCTTTACAATTCTTTCTCTCAAGCTCGCCACTTTAACCCAAGAATTTTCAAAGTGGAAGGGGGATGGTAAACTAGTTCGGATTTGCATGTAATGAAGCAATAAAAATGATCAGACTTAGAAATGATAATGTTTTGAACCCAAGAATTTGAGAAGCGCTCGGCCCATGCTAAATTTGCTACCGCTCTGTCGAGTCTTTCTGCAATCTAGTTGTTGGACCCTCTACTTCTCTTCCAAGTGTACCTATATCCTACCATTCCCAAATCTGATAACCCACACTACATAGAGTTTCTTTGAAGCCATTCAATAAAAAGACGTCTCTGGGCCACATATCTTTTCTTCACTAGAAAGCATATCGTTGAAGTCTCTAATAACACACCAAGGTCTATTATCGTTAATGAAGTCTCGATAAACAATCCCATGATTACTACCTCCTTCTCCTACTTCCTTCCGTAAATCCATAAAAAAAAGTCATTCACCATGTTTCCTCTTCCTCCCAAAACAACACATCAATAAAGTTTATTGCAAACTTATTTAATTGAATTGATTCTTTCCCTTGCCAAAATACAGCAAGTCACCCATCGTTATTCACGTGATCCACATAGATTAAGGCTTCGAATCGAAGCCTTCTTCTAACCTTCCCTATCGCTCCCCTATCAATTTTAACTTCCAATAAGAACACCACCTCCAGCATGTGTGAAGATACAAGATCTTCTAGCTCTCGAACTGTTGGGTCCATGCCCAACCCTCGACAGTTCCAGCTTAGTATCTTCATTTGGTTTGATGAGCTAGCTCACTGGAGCTCATCTCAATATATTTTACTATAGCTAAAGTCGGACTATCAACTACCATTGATGTGTGTACTTCTCCTGCCCTTCTCCTCTTTGATTCAAACTGGTTGATCCCAAGCTATGTAGCATGGAAATGGAAACCGACACGGAAACAAAAACGAAAACGGGGAAACGCCATTTTTAAAATATATAGATTCGAAAAGTGTGGGGAAACACGTAAATAATAAAAATTTAGGGGTATATTCATAAATATGAAAAATAAAAAATTTCGTACATATTATTTCATTCTTATATAAAATACTAAAAAACATAACTTTTAAAATAAATTTATTGATTATAAAGCAAATCTACATGAGTAATTGCTATTTCAAAATATTAAACAATAGTAAATATGGTTATTCAAGACAATAAAGTTTCATGAAGTCTGAAAATTGTGTCATATTTACTAAATCGTAATAATGTAAGTATATAAAATGGAATAAAACAAGTTTTTATGATATAATAATATTATTAATAATATAAATAATGAAGTGGGTTTTTAAAGTCTTAGTAGTTTGAATATATTAGAAAGTTTAGTTTTGTGAATGAATTAAAATTGAGTCTTTTGATATGAAGAATTGCTAGGAAATGGTTTTCGGAATTTACAGAAATGAGTTTTCAACTTTCATTAATTGCAGAAACTACCCAGAAACGTTTAGTAGGGATTTCCATTTCCGAAAAGGATCGGAAACGAGAAAACGGCATTTCACAGGAGTTTCCGTGCTTCCTAGATCCCAAGTACTTCAGTTTTACATTCTAATAGCAAATTCCGTGAATTTACAGCCTGTAATCCATTCGATTCACCCCCGCTCACCCTTACATTGCTTGAAACAGTTTGTACTAATGGACTTGTGTCATCGTTTCTCAGCCACCTTTCTTCCTTCGTAATCATGTTCCTTCTTGTTGTCACCCTTATAGAGTGATCATAAAGTCTTTCAAGTGGTCCATTTGGTGAGTAATTGAGCGGGTAAAAGATTTCTGTGTGTTGGAACATGCCACAAATCGTACAAAAGGACGAAAACCTCTCATATTGAAACTGCACTGTGATACTATTACCATTATTAATCTTCAAGTGCATTATTCTCTTAAGCGCTTTGGTGGTGTCTATCAAAACCCTTATCCGAAGATACGCAGGCTTGGATATTTTAAAATTATTCTCGTCCACCTCCATGCATTCTCCTACAAAGTTACCGATGGCTTCATATAGTTGGTTGGTAATATACCCTATTGGAACTCCAACGACTTGAATCCAGAATGACACCATTGTAGGTATAATCAATTCAGGATCTTCGCTACTCCGCACGTTCTTTAATACTAGCAACTTCGAATTAAATGACCATGGTGAGCCCTTCATAACTCTTTCACAATCAAAGGCATGGAAAAAATTAAAAAAGTACTTGTTAACAGTACCCAGACTTCTGATACTAACCCCCTGTCTCGGATTCATCAAACGTGACAAGGTTTTCATCATGGATGGTTCGTCTATAGGCTTGTCAGATAGGAACTGTCCAACAAGAAGAAACTCTTGCTTTTTCTTTCTGGCGCCACAACCTTCACCACCAGTTATCCTTCTTCAGCGAGTTTTAAAGCGTCATATCTCAATCTTACAGCCTCCTCCTCCATATTTAAGATTCCTATTTGACGTAATAGGTACGACTGGACAAAATAAACTGGCAACGATCAAAACTCAGGCAAGAGACGGGAAAACCCTAGCCGCCAGACACGGGCCACCATTTCTCATATGTTATATTTTCAAAATGTGATTTTTCAAATATGAGGAATGATTTATTCCCCCATTTTGGGTAATAGATTAAAGTAATATTACTATTTGCTTTTTTATTTTTTTTTTAATTTTTGTTTTGTTATTATTTTTATTAGTATAATAATAAAATATTATTATTTTAAAGTGAATTAGATTTGGGGAATGGAAAATGAGGAAGATGATTGGAGAATATATCTTGCAAAATGGAGCTTGGTAAATGAAAAATGTGAAAAATGGTTGGATAGTGAATTATGTTATATACTTAAATTCAGTGTAAAAACTGATTCATTATTTTCATTAATTTTATATCTTGAATGAGATTTATTAAGAATTATTCGTTTTGCATAATTAAGAGTTTTTTACGTTGTATGTTTCATATTTAATGAACTATTGTTATGTACACAATTCCAATATATTTTTCGTGTTCCTCCAAAAACTTTTCAACTCCACTTCTATTTGTGTGTCTAATTTTCTATATGATAGCATTTCTGTTCTTGTTGTCACTTTCAAATCAAGAATGAAAATGTTGTTTAATCCTAGGAGAAACTATCAAGAATTCCTTTAAAGACAGTATCTAACATGACTAACTTATTGGCGTTCTATTTCCTTTAACTTGTTGAACTATTTATATTATAGTGTTTTTATACATATATTCTATTGATTAATTTATCTTTTGATTGAAGGTGGAGATAGAAATATACAATAAGGCGGACATTTCAACTATGTGGACTCCTTCAAATCCGAGAGAGAAAACCCGAGATCGAAGATATTTTTATTCGTTTTATTTTTGCTATTGTGTTTTCCAATGGGGTGATGGGGAGCTTTGATAGAGAAGATTGACGGGAAATTAGTCTGGTGGTGAAGAGCTTGGCATGTAAATTCAGTGGGAATTAGAGGATTTACGTCCGGGGTTGAAGTTGAGTTTTATTTGGAATGTTTTGAGTTGGGATTAATTTCTGATTTTTTTTCTTTCACAGTGCATTACTGAAATTGCCCTCCAATTTTTTTTATCGATCTTAGTCAAAATTTCTCATTTTGGTAATGATATCAAGGCCCATTAAGGACCCAAATAAGCAAGCCTAGGCTCAAAAACGGACCCCAAAGACAAACTATGCCTCAGCATAACCATGCGCTGAAACCACTATAGCAGGACAACGATAAACCCTCAGCGCTACCCACCGCGCTCGAGTCGGAATAGCATCGGCAAGACCCCTGCAGATCCGGTGCACTCATTCTCTCACCTCTGTCACATTAAATACGACCTTGACTGGTGGGGGCGGACCATTTAGTGCTCTGACTGCGGAAAAGACCCTCAAGCGGCTTGTCACATGCGTACAGCTTGTAGGTGGACCCCACATATCATCATTACGTGTATCCCTATAAATAGCAAGACGATCTCATACTTTAGAGGTAACTGTTTACTTGAACAATACACGATTATCACCCCTTCTCAGAGAGCTAACTTTAGCATCGGAGGGTTTTCGCTGAAAACACTTCCGACCGAAGACTTGTTTTGTAGGTACCAGAGACTCCGAGGATGACGGACCTCACTCAACGGATACCAAATTGGTATGGTGAGCGTGGAACACAACCCTAAACGATGACTACTCCCCCAAGCAGACTAATGAAATCTTTCACTCTGGGAACGGTTCTATGCTTTGACACACCGGAGCCCAGAGATAGAGCAAGAACATCTAACCCAGTCATCACTGTTCCGCCACCATTGACGGAAACGCTGAGCGAGTCGAGACCAGAGACACATGGGGAACGAAGGAAGAAGGCTGCAGAACATGACATGGTAGGAATGCTAGTCAAACAGAATGAGCAACAAAATGTGGCCATAGCTCTCATGCAAAATATGATGAACGAGATGCTGCACTCAAGAAGGGAGGAACATGAACTGCTCAGGGACCTTTGCAGAGAAAGGCAGTTGGATAGGTTAGAGCCGCGACACCCTTCCCGAGGTTTTCCCTCCATAGCAAAGCAAAACCGCTTACGCTACACTTACCACCGATAGCGAACAATGGAGAGGGAAGGAACTACAATGAATAAAGGAAAGGCGCGAACAAAGTCTTAGTGAAGGGAAGAGGGAGGATTGGAGGAGTCACTCCCACATAAAGGTAGAAGTTTTACACTTGAAACCAGCTCGAGGCGGCCCCTGGACTGCGAGGAAAGCTTGGCAGGATCTGGGCGAGGGACCCCTTCAGAAACCTAACCGATCAAAGAAGATTTGGAGGCTGTGATAACCAGGAAAGTGGAAGCCCTCCTAGCCTAGAGGGGCATGGAAGCTGCCGCACCAGGTGTTGCTGAAACGGAATCGCCTTACAGTGCTAGCATACGCATAGAGAGATTCTCGAAGGCTTTAAGTAACCTCGACTGCGGGAATACTCCGGGGTAGGGGACCCTACCGCACACGTTCACTATTTTCGCCAATGCATGGAGGCAGCCGATGCTACAGACGCCATGTTCTGCAAGCTATTTCCCACCACCTTAGTGGCGCTTGCAACCCACTGGTTCGAGAGCCTCAAGCCAGGATCCATAACAAGCTTCGACATGATGGCTAAGAGTTTCACCTTGTACTTTGTCACATCTATCCCGCCCAGCAAGACAGTCCAAGACTTGCAGATGGTTTGGCAGAGGGTGAATGAGTCCCTCGCCGACTTCGTGGAAAGATTCTAAAAAATAGCTCTCAAAATTAGGGACTACATCATTGACATGGCCTCGGAAGCATTGGCTCGGAATTACCGTAGTGCCGATTTGGCGAAAGACATATCCACTAAGAGGCCCAGCACCTTGGCGATATTGATGCAGAAGGCCAGGAAGTGGGTGTGTTGGGAAACTCATAAAAGGAACACAAAATAAATCGAAGCCGCTTCAAAGGAAGAGCCGGTAAAAAGATGAGACTTTGGGAAACGCGAGTCGGAGCACCGACAAACTTATCGCTTGGAGATGCCCAGGCGGGAGGCGGAAGAATTCACCCCTTTCAACGCCAAGAGGAAGGAGGTTCTGATGTGGATCGAAAAGAATGGGGAGGATATCAAATACCCCCCCCCCTTAAGATGAGATACAAGAGGAGATCGGGATCTTATTACGAGTTCCACAAAAGTGAAGGCCACGACACGGAAGACTGCAGAGAGTTAGCCCGTGAACTTAACAAAAAAAGCCGCTGATGGTAGACTGGATCGCTTCCTTTAGAACCCGCCGAGAGATCAACAGCAGAATGGAGATGGAGGGAGGAACCCTCGCCAGGAATAACGAGGCTATCAACCGCCTCGCCAAGTCGAAGAAGTAGGCTATCAACCGCCTCGCCGAATCGAAGAAGCAGGCTATCAACCACCTCGCTGAATTGAAGAAGTAGGCTATCGACCACCTCGCTGAGACGCGGATACAGGCTATCAACCACCTCGCCGCGATGCAAAACCCATTGCGCGCCCGAAGAGCAGCCTCCTAGAGGAGTGATACATGTGATTACGGGGGGAGCCATCCAGAAAAAGAGGAAGCGAGGAAAAGTATTCGATTACGATAATACGAATAGGTCTAGCGAAACGTGCTACTCCTTTACCCAAGAAAGGAACACTCCACCACACAACGATGCTCTGGTGATTGAAATGATGATGGAGGGATACCAAGTGCGCCACATATTGGTGGACGTGGGAAGCTCGGTTAATGTGATGACGAGAAGGGTGTACGAAGCCATTGGGGGAAACCCTAACCATCTCGCTATTCACCAGGCACCGCTAATTAGCCTCGGGGGTCACATCGTACGTGTGTGTGGCTTAGTGAATTTATCTATTGTTTTGGGAGATGACTTCCCCAAGTGGAAGACGTAGATCGAATTTCTCATTGTGGATACACCCTTGGAGTACAGCATAATCTTGGGCCACCCACTTATCATCGGCTCCAAAGGGGTTATTAACCTTCGTTATCTAACACTTCAAATACCTACGCACCATGGAGTAGCCACGGCTCACGAAAATCAACAGGTCGCTAAGGACACATACCTGATGTCCTTAAAGGTTGAGCCTTTATCGGTGGAGGAACCTGACGGTGAGAGGACCGCCAAACCCGCGGATGTAATGGTAGCGGTATGCTTGGAAGATGGAAAGGAGGTCCGCATGTCTAGAGGGCTGAAAGGCGAAACAAAGGAGGCAATCTTAGC
The DNA here is from genome assembly GCA_949673415.1 of Euphorbia schlechtendalii. Lineage (NCBI taxonomy): Eukaryota > Viridiplantae > Streptophyta > Magnoliopsida > Malpighiales > Euphorbiaceae > Euphorbia > Euphorbia schlechtendalii. Next base: position 17,736 of record CATIWQ010361053.1, read on the forward strand.
AGTACTGCGTGACAAGGTCCAGGCTTTCGCTTGGACCTCAGCAGATCTGAAGGGTGTAAGCCCCGATATCGCAGAACACAGGCTGAATGTCCTCCCTCAGGCGAAACCAGTTAAACAGAAGTGAAGGAACCACGCCCTGGAAAGGCAAAAGGCCATAGAGGAAGAAGTCTCTCGCTTGTTCGAGGCCAGACATATTAGGACAGTCCGCTATCCCGACTAGATTGCTAACGTAGTGCTGGTTAAGAAATCCAATGGCAAATTCTGTATGTGCGTAGACTTCACGGATCTTAACAAAGCATGGCCTAAAGACAGCTACCCTCTCTCCAGCATCGACAAGTTAGTGGACGCTACGACAGGATATGCCATCTATTCCATGCTGGATAGGGGATCAAGATATAAACAGATACCTATGGCAGAGGAAGATAAAGAAAAGACATCGTTCATCAACCACGAGGGAATATACTGTTATAATGTCATACCTTTTGGTCTTAAGAACGTGGGAGCTACATATCAGCGAATGGTGAACGAGATCTTTGGAGATATGATTGGGAAAGAGGTAGAGCTGTATGTGGATGATATAATCATAAAAAGTAAGACTGAAGCTGAGCATACAGCAGACATAGCCAAAGTTTTGACTCTTCTAGAAAAGTATGGGCTAAAGTTAAACCCAGAAAAATGCGCCTTCGGTGTAGCAGGAGAAAAGTTCTTGGGATATCTGGTATCGTAAAGGGGAATAGAAGCCAACCCCGATAAGATAAAAGCAGTGCTTCAACTCAAAGAACCCCAAAGCATCAAGGACGTTTAGCGGCTCAATGGTAAACCCAACGCCTTAGGCTGTTTTATTTCCTGCGTAGCGTGACATTGTATCCCATTCTACAAAGCCTTGAAAATGAAGAAGTTCGCTTGGGGGGAGGACTGCGCTATAGCTTTGGCCTAGATCAAAACATTTTTGGTCTCCCCTCCTTTGCGGAGCCACCCCTTCGCCGGTATGCCACTGTATCTCTACCTTAGCACATCGGAAGAGGCGATAGGAATGGTGCTCGTTAGAGAGGAGGCGGCGGACCAGTTCCCGGTATATTATGGAAGCCACGCACTGAAAGGCATCGAAGTAAAATGCGGCCAAATGGAGAAGCTGGCATTCGCTCTAGTGGTGTCCTCTCAAAAGTGTCGCCACTACTTCCAAGCCCACACTATCATAGTGTGAACTGACATGCCGCTCAAGAAGGCACTACAGCGGCCCGAATCATCCGGATGCCTTGCTGAATGGTCTCTCAAACTCACAGAGTTCGACGTTCGCTTTGAACCAAGGACGGCAATGAAGGCTCAAGCATTACAGACTTTGTTCAGGAGGCCCCGCCACGAAAGGAGCCAGCGGGAGCGACATGGCGTATGTTCATAGACGGTAGCTCTAATAGCACTGCAGCTGGTATTGGAGTTTATATTGAAGGTCCCCAGGGAATAAGAATTTGGCAGGCTGCTAGGCTGGAATTTAGGGCTTCCATCAATGCAGCAGAATATGAGGCACTAATCTATGGGCTAGAGATTATCAAGGCCATCAAACCAGACAACATCAATAAATTCAGCGACTCCGAGCTGGTAGTCAAGCAATTTGGTGGGAAATACAAAGCTAAAAGCGAGGTCATGCAGCAGTATCTCGCCCAGATCACTTCCCTCATCAAGGAGATACGCCGCGAGGGAACCAAAATGACTATTACACAGATCCCTAGAGTATTGAACGCTGAAGCTGATCGACTGGTAAAAGGGGCATCTACTGAGGAACATGAGATCTTACTCCCCTGTATTCTTTTACTTATAAATTCCCCCAGCGTGCCAGCAGTTGAAGTATTACAATCGGAGGTGGAAGACGAATGGTTTACCCCCATCAGTAAGTATTTAGAACACAATGAACTATCGATGGATGAGGGCATGGCTCAAAAAATAGTGAGGAAGTCCTTTCGCTATGCGATGATCAGCGGACAATTATACCGGAAATCCATTAGCCATCCATACCTGAAGTGCGTAGACCATGTCAACACTGATTACATATTGCGTGAGGTTCACAAAGGCCTTTGTGGTGCACATGAGAAGAAGGATGCAATGGTCCAGAGGGCGAAGCTGCAAGGCTTCTATTGGCCAACTATGGAGCTAGAAGCTAAAATAATGGTTTAATCTTGCAAAGCTTGCCAATCCTTCGCTAAAACATCATAAGCACTGAAAGGGCCGAGATCTATAATACAGGTTGCATGGCAGTTCGCCCTCTAGGGAGTAGACCTGGTGGGACCCTTACAAAGGGCCAAACAGCAGAAGGATTGGATTATTGTTACTCTCGATCACTTCACCAAGTGGGTAGAAGCTGAACCCCTGTCAGCCATCACGCCAAAGCAGGTCACTTCTTTCTTTACCAAGAACATAATGTCGCACTTCGGCATCCCACATACAATCATAGTGGACAATGGGACACAATTCAATTACCATGAGTTCAAATGTTTCTGTCAGCGGCTAAAGATACGACTTCTCTTCTCCAGCGTTTCCCACCCTCAGACAAATGGCATGACGGAGGTAACTAATCGAACCATCTTAGAAGGAATCAAAACAAGAGTCCAGGAGCACGTTTCAGCGTGGCTAGAGGAGCTGAACAACGTCCTTTGGTCCTACAGAACCACACCCCGAACGGCGACGGGTGAAACACCTGTCCTCCTCACCTATGGAACAGAGGCGGTAGTCCTAGTTGACATCGGCCCACCCAACGCAAGAGTAGCAAACTACATCAAAGGGGCTTCAAACAATGATTTGCTAAGGAACAACTTGGATTCGTTGGAGGAAAAGCGGGAGCAAGCTCTCATACGCATGACGGAATACAAATGACGCATCGCCATCATACGCAACAAGAAGAGAAAACCTCTGACATTCCAAGAGGGTGAGCTAGTCCTTCGAAACACAAAGGACTCAATAGCAAGAGAAGGGCAGCGAAAGCTTGGCATCAAGTGGGAAGGCCAGTTCAAAGTAACAAAATGAATAGGAGGAAGCGCCTACAAGTTGTCCACCACTTGGGGAAAAGTTCTATCCCACACATGGAACACAGCATCCCTTCGGAAGTTTTACCCAAGAGCTTGATAAGTAGCTTTTTATATATTTATTCATAGATTATGTTTTGTAAACTTTCAGGGCAATGAAAATACAGCGTTCCATAAACCTCTTCCATTTCAATGAGCAGACAACCACATTAAATAGCCCGCAGGGTCAGATCAATGAGATCCCCTCGGTGCTATCACGCTTTGAAATTAAAGCAAGTTAAACAGCCCGCATGGTTAGATCAATGAGATACCCTCGACGCTATCACGCTTTGAAATTAAAGCAAGTTAAACAGCCTGCAGGGTCAGATCAACGAGATCCCCTTTGCGCTATCACGCTTTAAAATTAAAGCAAGTTAAACAGCCCGCAGGGTCAGATCAACGAGATCCCCTCGGTGCTATCACGCTTTCAAATTAAAGCAAATAACAGCCCGCAGGGTCAGATCAACGAGATCTCCTCGGTGCTATCACGCTTTCAAATTAAAGCAAATAATAGCCCGCAAGGTCAGATCAACGAGATCCCCTCGGCGCTATCACGCTTTCAAATTAAAGCAAATAACAGCCCGCAGGGTCAGATCAACGAGATCCCCTCGGCGCTATCATGCTTTGAAATTAAAGCAAGTTAAATAGCCCGCAGGGTCAGATCAACGAGATCCCCTCGGCACTATCACACTTTCAAATTAAAGCAAGTTAAACAGCCCACAGGGTAAGTGGCCCGTAGGGTTAGATCAACAAGATCCCCTTGGCGTTATCACATTCTGGAAGTAACCCCTAGAGTCAAATTTCCCGGGTTCCCTCAGCATTCGTGCACTAAAATTAAAACAAGCCTAAGGGTCCTGTCGAACAGTACACAAGTCAAATTAAAGCTATAACTATATTATTTCAGCATATAAAAGTCATGGAAATCTTGCTTTTTCGATGGTCAACCTAAACAAAAGAACCAACTTTTTATCCCAGCTATCAAAGAGCAACACACAAACAAGTTCAGCACAGACTATGCATTCAGTAACTTAGTAACACAACCCATTGACAAGCGAAGCAAATATCAGCGTCAAGAAATTCCATTAATATAAATGTAAGCTCACAAAGCCGAGCTTAATGGCTAGAGAAGTTCAAAATTTAACAAAAGACAAATTACAAAATAAAGAGCGGTGATGAGGCATGCTAGAGGTTGTCACGAGTGAACCTCCTCCTCATTCGTTTCCACAGAGGATACATTAGAGTAAGAAGGCTCTGGTGCGGGAGGCCCAAAGATACGTTTGTCTTCTTCCCATCGGCCGAGGGGGTTATCCGACGGAGTTATCTGGGCAAGGTCATCAATATCAGCCTCGGTAAACTTAACACGTACCGCGCGAAGAAAAGTGGTTCGATAGCTAAGATGATCTTCTCTCCAATCTTCGCGGGCTTGCTTCACCTTCAGCTTGTACTTGGCTTTGTGACGCTCAAATTTATGCTGAAGATCTCATAGGGCCTCGGTCTTCCCTTCGACGTTAGTCCTCTAATACCCCGACCCCTTCTCCACGTTCTCCAAATCCTTCACACCTTCGCTCTCTGCACTCCCTCCCTAGCCAACTCAACCCTCAAATCCTCTACTAGCGCCTTTAGCCTCATTTCCTCAACCTCCGCGGCAGATTTAACTTTGGTTAATGCCAGATCATTCTTCTCCTCCAATCCCCGCATTGTGGTGATAAGCTCCTTCCTCTTGCCCTCAGAATACTCCAAGTCCGCAAGAGCTTGAGTCAGCTCTGCGGCCTGCTTCTTACCTGCCTCCCCCAATTTTCGGGCTGTCTCCTCCAGCTCAGCAAGAGTGTCACGCTCTTGTTGCACCTCCTTCAGCCTCTTAGCACTGCCTTGGGAGGAGGCATAGGCAGCCTCCACCTGCCGTTGTGCCTCCATCAGCGCCTTTGCCACCTGATGAGCAGCAAAAAAAGCCTTCATCGCACAAATCGAAACAAATTACCAACAAAATAAACAGCATATTCATGCTATATACCCCAAAATAGCCAATACTTAAGCCTCAAATAAATACTTACAAGCAAAGCTTGTTACTCGGTATAGGCCCCCAATTCGGCAGGACCTATCACACTGAACCATGCATCCTTGCTGGGAAGTTCAGTATAGCACCCCAGCTCACCCACAACCTTCGATTTTGCTAGCGTTACGCCCTCCCCATGCACCTTCTGCCACAACTGCACGACGATGCAAACCCAAATAAGGGAGGAAAGTGCTCAAGGAAAATTAGTAAGGTATCATAGCTTTTACATACCAATGGCGGATCATACTTGGCCCATTGGACCTGATCATCTTCAGAAAAAACAACCTTCCCCTTTGAGGCCTTTCCCCCATCCTCAGCAACATGCCGGGGGCGCTTCTGCCCCCTTTCTTTTATCTCTACTCCCCTGGTAGGCACGGTGGGAGTTTTAACCCGGGGAACTTGGCCCTTTGAGCTGGCCACAAGTAGAGTAGCCCTTGGTGGGGTAGCCTCTACAACCACCACATCCCCACTAATCCCTGGGGCAGCCATGCTTGCTATAAGAGGATCCATAATTCCCTCATCAAACAGTTGCTGGGCCCATCCACCAGCAGCAGACCCCTCTAGCTTCGGCACTGCCTCCTGCACATTCGCCTCTTCCTCAGCAGGCTTAACTTCCTCTTCGGCCCCCACATTTGCTAGGGCTAATTTCGGCGCGTGCATCCTCGCCGCGACCACTGTAGGAATAATTTTGGGTTTCCACTTAATACGAGCCATTCCTACAAATAAAAGGAAAAGCAAAGATCAGTTTTTGAAACCTCACCATCCTCAGCAATTAAATCGGTATACACAATGGCCCCTTGATCCACCCAGCAAAAGAGGCCATTGGGTTGACCCAATACAAACTTCGCCACGTGCCAGTGGATGCCAGGCCGAATTTGGCCCACAATTTCTGCCTCTCGGCGTTGCACAGGGCTCAAATCCAACACTCGGCGCCAGGTGTGAGGATCTTCAGGGTTGCGATTCCATTTGGCATGGAAGGGAAACTCCCCATCCCATAAAGGATTCGGCGCACCCTTCTCTACATTGTCTGCGGAGGGAAAAATCCAGAACCACTTGTCCTTGAAGTCCCTGACATGGGATTGCTTCCTTATAGGTTTCGGCGTGGTTTCCCTTGTGCTTCCCTAGAATACAAATGCTCCAACGTACTTTTTACGAGGCCTGAAAAACAGATGGAACACGCGCCCGGAAAGCACAAAGCCCAATTCGTGGCACATTCATTTGATCACAGCTAAAACAATCCAGGCGTTGGGATGTAGTTGCCCGGGGTACAAGCCAAATTCGCGTAACACATCCACTATGCCCGCACCTAAGGGGAAACGGAATCCCCAGCGCACCTGCTGGCATAGCACCGGCACCAAATCCCTTCTAGGGGGATTCCAGATTACATCTCCCTTCTTCGGCGCCTTTCTCATAACGTCGCGCGACGCCCCAATCAACAATTCGAAAATCTCACTGGCTTCTTTCTTTTTAATCATGGTGGGTGTTTAGCAATCCGCCCCCTCAGCTAGAAAGGGTGAAGAAGACTCCCCCACCACACTTTGACGACGCGGGACGGAACCCGAGCCACCCCCCATCAACCCCGCCGCAGCGGTGGTCCCCACAACTCTCAAAGGCATTGCCACAGTGGCAGAAGGTGGGCTATGCTCTTCCATTGGTTGCCGGCGGCCAACGCGGTGAACCAACGCACCGAAATCGGAAGAACTCAAAGACATTTTACTTTATATAACAAAAAAAGGAAAAGATAACTCACTTAGAGAAAGAAAAGAAGGTTGGCAGCTGTTCAAGAAGAAAGCGAAGAAGTTGAGAGCAAATAGCACTAAAGAATCTCAGAAAACAAAGTCAAGCGAAAGAATCAACGAAACCGTATACCCTATTATTTACAACAACATGCACGGAAAACGAAGAGATACACTCACTCAATTAAGCAAGGTTATCATGAGTATTTGAAACGGCGGATACGAACAGACAGCGTCAGATCAACAGTCGCAGCCCCAAGAAACGACGCCACACGCCTCTATGACACAACCGCAGCCCTTCCAAAGGCCCTAAAGAGCCTTCACTTCGACCCGTTTGGGGGGGGACTCCTGATATCAAGGCCCATTAAGGGCCCAAATAAGCAAGCCTAGGCCCAAAAATGGACCCCACAAACAAATTGTGCCTCAGCATAACCACGCGCTGAAACCACTACAACAGGATAGCAATAACCCCTCGGTGCTACCCACCGCGCTCGAGCTGGAATAGCATCGGCAAGACCCCTGCCGATCCGGCGCACTCCTCTCACCTCTGTCGCATTAAATACGACCCTGACTAGTCGGGGCGGACCATTTAATGCTCCGACGGCGGAAAAGACCATCAAGCGGCTTGCCACATGCGCACAGCTTACAAGTGGACCCCACATATCATCATTACGTGTATCCCTATAAATAGCAAGATGATCTCACACTTTAGAGGTAACTGTTTACTTGAACAATACACGATTATCACCCCTTCTCAGAGAGCTAACTTTAGCATCAGAGGGTCTTCGCCGGAAACACTTCCGGTCGAAGACATGTTTTGTAGGTACCAGAGATTCCGAGGATGACGGACCTTACTCAACGAATTAAACTCCATGCACACGTTTCAAAAAAAAGAAAAACCACAATATATGTTTTTTTTTAAGTAAGTTTACACTATATTTTAATAAGACACAGAAAACCTGGATAAAGGGGCCTTGCCTGTTATGTAAAGATGTATATTTATTCACTCTCTATTAATTACTATAGTTGTTGTACATGCATTTTACTGACTCAGGCATCAAAACCGAATCGCCAATTCTAGTTCTTTTATATTGGAGGTTGTCTGTAGCAACAAATCTTAGTCTGAAGTTTACCCGGCCATTCTTTCATTAGTTTTTACTAACATAGATTAACTAGTTTGCCATCTTTTTTAATAGTTCAGTTACATTCATTTTCATTTGTCCATTTATTGTTAGTCATGATTCAACCCATAAATTTGGTCAGTTTTTGGTAATATTTTTCAAACAAAAAAAGTTGGGAGATCTAAGTGGATGATGATGCTGAAACAATATTACATTTGTGAACTACAAATCTTAAACATCAGGCAACTTGTGAACTACACCACTTGATGTGGCAAAACGCTAAGCATTTCGTGGGTGCACCAACTGTGCCCCCTAATAAATCAAATCGAAACAGAGAACAAGGCAAGACAAGCTCATGATCCCGTGATAAATGTATTAATAAGACATTTCAATTAGGAAAATGGGTGGCTGACTCAGTGAGTCAGAGTTGATGCTTGGCGCAGGCAAGCCCAGTCCACTTCGCAAAGTTCCTTAACAGACTTGCCATCATTGTCTTTCACATTGACATCTGCATTTTGTTCAATCAGCAATTCGGCTATAGCTTCTCTCTCACAGACCGCTGCATAATGCAATGCCGTTTGGCCTTCACTATCCTTCCAATAACAAAAAACGGAACAACAGCGAGTGAGATTCCTAGCAGTTTGCAGAGACGGCATATCTAATAAAATATGCACATTTAGCAAGAAACCTGGAAAGAAGGATTACACCAAGAAATTTACCTTAGCATTTACGTCGCAATTACTTCCAACAAGAACTTCTACGACATTAAGATGGCCACGATCTACAGCCCAATGTAAAGGAGCCCGGCCCTCACTGTCTGCAATGATTTTAAAATTGGATAAGTTAGAAGCCATTACCAAGCCTGGACTGTGACTACTCGAGCAAATGCAGGCAAACCAAACAAATCGAAATGCTTGATGGTTTAACGTAGATTGAAAGCAATATTTACGTTAAAAATTTATTTAACCTAACAAGTCAAAAAAGCTTAACTTAAAATTTTATAACAAATTATAACAATCTATAACTTGTCATTTCACGCAAAATTTTGTAGAATGAATCTTTTATATATTTAGATCAACTTTATATATCTTCAGATTCATTCACAAATTTTCAACATTTAACAATTAACTTTATTATTTTAAAATTTCAGCCTCTGTAGCATTCAACACTTCAAAATTCAACACATTTCTATTGTAGCTCTTAGCCTCTTACACTTTGAAATTACCAAAGTGCACCGGTATCAAAAGAGACACAAGCAGTCCATATGCTTGGTTTTAAGATCATAAAATAAACTGCATAATTTTCCCAAATACTAGTAATTGACTTTTTTCAATCATGTTCCACAAAATTTCAAGCACATACCCAAGCATCATAGTTACGATAATACTACCAATTTTCAAGACTTATAAATGATAATTGTATTGAAGCGAAATGTTGCTTGTTGGATCAGTTAGAAGGACTTATGGCAGCTGTAATTCTCCTCTTATGTAGGTAGTTTTTATTATAATTATTCAGGGAGTAATGTTAGGCTTTATCTCAGGCAGCAGCAATATTGTATCATAATTATCTTAATTACCCGGTTTTGACTCTTGGTATTCTAAAATAGGACTCTTAGTTTTCCTAAACGACTCTTAAGGATGATCATTGAAATTTGATAAGGGAATTTTGGTGGATCTCACAAATCACCAGGACATTCCAAATATTAGGATGACCGAAGAACAGGAAAAGCAAAGGATTTTCTTGTGAAAAGACCTGTGACCAGACACTATTTGCTTGACCACAACAGATAGCAACTCAAGAATATAGATAGATGAGACGCAATACCCAATCAGACCTGTATTTTTTAACAGCAAATTGGACATATAAGACACACAGAATGGTCATTGCAACAAAATGAAATGTTCGACTAAATGACTAGTTGAAAAGTAAGAACGAAAAAAAAGCACAACAAACCTTTCAAGTTCACAGAAACACCGTTTTCTATACATTTCAGTAGATTCTTAACATCTCCTTCCCGGGCAAAGGCATGGATAGCTTCCATTTTCCTAAGGCAACATCAAGAAAAAATGCTTAGTCTATATATGCAACCGAATATAACTTGTATAGCTCCATGAAACCACATTATAGATGATCACTTTATCATCAGAGTACCCATTGCTGCATTGCCAATAATAAAATAAATCACACAAAGACATTGCATGTTGAAGATTTAAAGAGAATAGAAGCTTTTCTAGCACTGGAGGCATCCACCTAGGACTTTAGCATTCCAAGAAATGCAAAGCAAGATATCTTAGGAATGATACCATCAGGATCATGATGCCTAGGGGAACAACTCAGCGAATGCAAGTGGTGAAAGAAAGTCTGCCTTTATGCACTGTTTGTTTTTTTAAATGATTTTAATAGAAAAGAAAAGTTCAATGCGTTTACATTTCAATTTTTCTATTTCATAATGGAAGCAAGAATGGTTTATAAAACATAGTTTTGAATAGACACCGAATTTTCAGTTCAGCATATAATGTTGCAAGTAGTGAATATAGTATTTGAGAATTCAAAACCAATGTTTCATTTAATTTATGCATCTATGTATCGACAACACCTATATGCATATTTTTAATAATGTTTATTTTCTCAAATTCACGCAACAAAATCACACTTAAAAAATTAGTGCATCAGTATTCTTAATGGCAATGACAGCTAAAGCCTCAAAATGTCATTTCCTGAATGCCATTAATCCTACTATTTTAATAGACATTGATGATTCACCAAGTGGATAGTTCCATACAGCATAGTTTTAAAATAGAATGAGAACCAATTAACTGCAGAAGAAGAACTGGTTGCTCAAGAAGATAGCTAACACAAGATGCTGCTGGAAAAACATCTAGACTTGGCAAAAAAACATTACCAGATCAAATGCTTAGCTCTTAAACTTGAATGTTAATGATTACAGCTTTATATGATTGATTTGCAAAGTGAATGATACACATTTACCCTTCTCTTCAGAACAAATCACTTCTGTCATGCAATCACCTACAATGGTGCCTAGCACCTCCAATTATTTGAGATCTTATTTCCTCAAGGGAGTCTGTCCAACGCTTGCAACGACAAGATTGCAAGTGATGGAAGCGATAAACAAATTACTGATCCGATTATCATGCATCGTCATACAAGCTACGTTAATGCCTTGCATTTGTGATTCAAAGGGATCACTGTCTATCTAGCTATAAAGAGTCTTAAAGACAAAGACCAAAACCAACACGAAAGAAAAAAGTCTAACTCAAGCACAATAAAATGTATATCCTCAAGGCAATAAAAAATTCAACTAAATTCACTAAACAATTAAAAAATTGAAATTAACTTCATTTAATCTCCTCCAATGTATTAATAACTAAAAAATGCTCATTAACAGGCCAAATGCACAAGACACCAAGGAATGTAAAACAGCACATTCATTAATGAAAAAAATAAGCACAAGTAAAAAGTCCAATGAAAATAAATCTTAATACTTGCTACAGCCTACAGTAAGTAAAAAATCACAAGTGGTCTAAGAAAGAGACTCCAAGGGATGACTTGTTAAGGGCTCCACAAGATAAATAAAATAAATATTAAAAAGAACAAAGAAAAATACTCAATGAGTTGAAGTTAAAGAAACTTACAATTCCTTTCCAGCTTCCTCTTCAAAAACATGAGTGCTGAAAACAGGACCCATAGGTCCTTTGGAATCTGTACTTTGTGTATCACCATATCCACCTTTCCTTTTCTAAGGATCCACGAGTTTTCACAAAAAAAAGAGTAAATGAGGATAATGCAACTGAGAGTATAGAAATTTAATCAACCAAGAAGATCAAAACTCACCACCGCTGAACCAGAAGCCCAAGTAGGATACAGTTCAGTAACAATATCAATGTACTTCTGCATTGCATCTTCTGGTGGCATGGCACCCAATTTCTGCCATGCTTGCCTAGTATTGTCAACATTCCCAAAAAATATTAATACATGACAATTGACAAGTAGTCAGTCAATTAATATGTCAAAATAATATGGGAGGAGTTAGAAGTCTCGACTCAAAGCAATATCATAGTCATATTCCCATAAATTAGAGAATGTTCATAAGTGTATAGGCTATATAACATTTAAGCAATAACAAATCAATGATCGAAAATGCAGAGACAAATTGAAAATCAGCCTTCAGTAAAATCAAATTTACATCCACCAGAACTTCCTCCCCCAGTCTGATGGCAATTTAACATTGAAATGAATGAGTCCTCTGTGGCGTATATGTGAATTAGCAACAAGAACTATTAAATCCCACCAAGCATATAATATAATAGCTAGATCATCAGAATTAGCAGCTGTTAGATGATAACATATCACAGTCAGTGAGAATCAGGCGCCTCAAAGTCAAGAAAGTGACTTGGTCAAACATTCGTCGTTGTCCTAAAAAGTCTCACCTTTATCAGAAGAGCCAGATGGGGCTCACATCTACACCAACTAATCGTGCAGACCCCAATATCAGATATCAATCCAATTCAATACAACAAAGAGGACCTGACTAGTTCAACCAGCAAGGATATTTATAGCCTTACATGTGTATGGACTACGGATAGATATATGACAGCAATCAATACATCGACTCATCATTAAAATTCTAATAATGTTGTACATAAAGGCCTAATGATGATACATGATGGTTAGCATACTATTAAGGAGAACCGGACCTTAAACCAAAATGTATCTTATTCTCGCTCTCTTTAGAATATTTTCTAGAACACTGTAACCATAACTAACTTTACTATCCCCAGACCCACTGAGAACATCCAAAGCTCTAACTCTTATTTGTATTTTCAGGTCACTTCTAATCTGAGCACCTGGTTTGAAACGGTAACTTTCATGCAAAAATTTATCAGTTATACATGTAAGATTAAGGAGAGGCATGAAGCTAAAACGCTAACAAGTAAGCAGAACTAAACCAACCTTAACCAAAAGTAAAATAATAAAAATATAACAAATATTGATGGAAATGCGTAAAGATTGTAAGCTACCAAGTTTCAATCAATTTCCATACTTGTCAAAAAACAAAAAATCTAAGATAACCTTATGAGAGCTAATACAATAGTATAAGAAAGAGCATTTATACCACTTAGCACGGGCAGACATTTTGAGAGCAGAAGGAGCGGGAACATTACAAGGTCCCTCAGTGGCAATCTTATATAAAGCATAAAGTTGCAACTGCAAATCTGTGGAAACCTTATGAGAAAGACGATCGGCGGCTGCAGCAGCTACAAACGCCGTCGCTGCACTAAAAGTCTCGTCCAATTCCGTGCTCTCAACCCCCTCCCAATCATCATCGTCGTCGTCCTCATCAGTGTCCTGATCACTTCCAATTAAGCTCTCGTTGGATACACTGCCGTGGTCGGCCGTCATAGACTCGGTCTCATTGATGGTGGTAACATCGCCGGAGGTAAAATCGCGACTGCGGGAGGTACTGTCAGGGATCGATTTAGCTTGAATGGGTTCAGAGGCGCGAGTTAAGGTCAGATTGTCTTCTTTGAAAGAAACAACGACGGCGATGAGCTTGGCAAGAAGGTAAGAGAATATAAGACCTATGAAAATTGATTGGAGATACTGTTGCCAATCCCCCATAGCTATGAAACAAAAACCCTAAACCCCCCAAAATTAAGGAAACACTCTACAAATTGAAAGACATGTATGATTCAGTTCAGAAGTTGAAGCTGAGAATTTGGATTGGAATGTGTGGGTAAGGAAATGGAGAAGAACAAACTGACCTAAAACTCGAGCTGAGGGAGAATGAGAAAGACGTATTTTGCCGCCGACCTTTGTGGGCTTCAACGCTCAACTTCAGGCCTTTAAAGGGCCCGTCTTCTATTTGGGGAATTAAACAATGGAATTTTACGCTAACATGTTGTTTTTGGATAATCATTTCATCAATAGTTTGAACCTTGATTAGGTCAAACTATTGATA
>CATIWQ010361061.1:0-12795 GCA_949673415.1 Euphorbia schlechtendalii
GATTTTTATGTGTTGGATATGGGTGATAGACATGCTTCTAACTTTCAAAGTTTGTTGCTAGGGAGGCTATTTCTAGTTACGGCTAGTACAAAAATTGATGTACGCACTGGTATGCTTTCCATGGAATTCGATGATGAAATCATCAAATTTAATATGTATGATGCCATGAAGTATCCATGTGATATTGCTCCTCTTTGTGTGGTTGATGTAATTGATGATGTGGTAGAAAAAGCTTTGCATTTGCATGAGAATGATAAGTTACAATTGATTTTGAGTGAAAGTTTGGGCATACCCGGGGCTAATTCTGATTTTATATTTAATGATGAGTTTAATTAGATTATTTGTGAGCTTAATGACTTAAAATCAGTTGGTGTTGTAGCACTTAAGTTGGCCTTACCTCTTTCTAACTCGAAATTGTTACCTTATATATTGCAGCCCCCTGTTTTGGAGCTTAAGGAGCTGCCCGAGCACCTGAAGTACATCTATTTAGGAGAGGAAAACAAGCTACCCGCTATAATTTCCAGCAGCCTCAGACCCGACGAGGAGCAGAATTTAATTCACGTGTTAAAGGAACATAAAGGAGCTATCGGTTGGATAATAGCCGACATCAAAGGTTTGAGTCCATCCACATGTATGCACCGTATCTTGTTGGAGGAAGGTTCAAAGCCAAAAAAGGATGCACAATGCCGGTTGAATCCACCGATGATGGAAGTAGTTAAGAAAGAGGTTCAAAAGCTTCTCGATGCCCGCATGATCTATCCGATCTCGAATAGTGAATGGGTGAGCCCGGTCCATGTGGTTCCGAAGAAAACCGGAGTTACGGTAGTAAGGAATGAGTTTGACGAATTGGTTCCCACCCGAGTTCAAAATGGGTGGAGGGTTTGTATTGACTATCGTAAACTTAATGCTTCAACTCGGAAAGATCATTTCCCTTTACCTTTTATCGATCAAATGCTTGAAAGGTTAGTGGGAAAAACTCATTTTTGTTGTCTTGATGGTCATTCAGGTTTTTATCAGAATGCGGTTGCACCCGAGGACCAAGAAAAGACAACTTTCACTTGCCCGTTCGGAACATTCGCTTATCAACGCATGTCGTTTGGCTTGTGTAACGCGCCTTCAACTTTCCAAAAATGTATGGTAAGTATCTTTTCCGAATATGTTGAAAATTGCATTGAAGTGTTCATGGATGATTTCACCGTCTATGGAGGATCGTTCAATGAATTCTTAGAGAATTTGACTAAAATATTGAGAAGATGTTTGGAGTCGAATTTGATCTTAAATTATGAAAAGTATCACTTCATGGTTGATAAGGGCTTAATTCTTGGCCATATTGTTTATGGCATAGGGATTGAAGTTGATAAATCAAAAATTGAATTCATAAAGTCTTTGCCTTACCCCTCCTCCGCGAGGGAAGTTCATGCTTTTCTTGGCCATGCAGGCTTTTACAGGCGATTCATTAAGGATTTTTCAAAGATTACTCAACCTATGAGCCGATTACTACAAAAAGACGTGGACTTTGACTTCAATGACAAATATCGATCCGCCTTTGATGAGATTAAGGAGAGGCTGATTTCTGCTCCAATAATGCAGCCTTCGGATTGGGAAAAGCCTTTTGAAATCATGTGTGATGCGAGTAATTATACCGTGGGAGCTATTTTGGGCCAACGCATTGATGGGAACCCACACTTCATATACTATGAATCCAAGACGCTTGACAATGCTCAACGAAGTTATTCGACAACGGAGAAGGAGCTTTTAGCCATTATCTTTGCTTTAGATAAGTTTCGATCATACTTGTTGGGTACCAAAGTAATTGTTTTCTCGGATCATGCATTGCTTAAATACTTGCTCAAGAAGAAGGAAGCAAAGCCGAGACTAATTCGTTGGATCTTGTTCTTGCAGGAATTCGATTTGGAGATAAAAGATAAAAGGTGCTTGGATAACCTCGTGGCAGATCACTTGAGCAGGCTGATTCATGAAGGAGAGACAACGGCAGTTGAAGATGATTTTCCGGATGACCATTTGTTTTCCATTAAGCAAGTAACACCCTGGTACGCTGATATTGTGAATTACCTTGTGACCGGTTCCTTACCAAAGGAATTGACTAGAGCTGAAAAAGATAAAATTAAAAAGGAATCCAAATATTATGTTTGGGATGAGCCTTACTTGTGGAAGCATTGTTCTAACCAGGTAATTAGAAGATGCATTTCTTTAGAGGAAACACATTCTGTATTACAATTTTGTCATTCTTTTGCTTGTGGTGGGCAATTTGGTCCCAAAAGAATGGCTGGAAAAGTATTAGAGTGTGGTTTGTATTGGCTGAATGTTTTTAAGGATAGTTACATGTTTTGCCATGCTTGTGATAATTGTCAAAGAACGGGTAATTTAACTTGTAGGGATCAAATGCCTTTGCGTTCAATTCTGATTTGTGAAATTTTCGACGTTTGGGGCATTGATTTTATGGGTCCTTTTCCTAATTCTTTTAGCAATTATTACATTCTTTTAGGCGTTGAGTATGTTTCGAAATGGGTGGAAGCGAAGGCCACTCGCACTAACGATTCCAAGGTTGTTGCAGATTTTGTTAAGTCTAATATTTTTGCAAGGTTTGGCATTCCGCAAGTGCTGATCAGTGATAGGGGGATGCATTTTTGCAGCAAGGTCATGGCCAATGTGCTGAAGAAATATGGGGTGGAACATAGGACTTCGACCGCTTATCATCCATAAACAAACGGCCAAGCGGAGGTATCGAATAGAGAGATTAAATCTGTAATTGAAAAAATAGTAGGAACTAATCTGAAACAATGGAGTCTACGACTCGATGATGCCTTATGGGCCTATCGCACTGCCTTCAAAACTCCAATCGGTATGTCTCTGTTTCGTCTTGTTTATGGTAAGCCTTGCGACCTTCTAGTTGAGATTGAGAATAAATCTTATTGGGAAATTCCCCAATTTAATTTGAAGATAGACGAAGCAGGTAAGGAGCGCAAGTTAGAACTTCAGGAACTTGAAGAATTAAGGAATGATTCGTATGAAAGTTCTAAGCTTTACAAAGAAAAAAAACTATAAGGGTCATGCCAGCTTTATTAAAGAATCGCGTTGTGAGAGTCTCATAACAAAGAGATTTTTTAAATAAAATCCCCCAAGCAGTCTTACCAAGCAACGCATCATTCATGGTTATAAAATTCTTGATTCCAAGCCCTTCACCATCAAAAGTAGTCGTACAAAGAGACCATGGGACAGTAACAAGCTTCCGCACATCAATACACCCCGACCAAAGGAAATTTCTTACCACTTTTGTGAAAGTTTACAGCAGCTAGACGGGCCATTTATACACAATAAAGGAGTGAACGAGAGTCCCAGAGAAAAGTGATTTAATCGTGGTCATTCTGCCAACCATAGATAGCACACTCCCTTTCCACCTAGTGAATTTGGACAAAGTAGCATCCAAAAGAGGTCGCAGATGTGTGGCTTTAGGTTTACCTCTAAATATGGGTACTCCAAGGTATTTGAAAGGAAGGTGACCAATACGAACCCCAATAACCGAGGCCAACTCAGTCCACCGGGCAGTAGCTAACGAATCTCCAAAGAAGACCTCCATTTTAGTCCAGTTCACCATTTGACCTGAAATATCTCCGTAAAAAGTGATATCCTTCTTAATAATTTTCATATTGTGTATTGAAGCCCTACAAAAAAGGAGGATATCATCTGCATAAAGTAGGTGAGAGGGAAGAGTCATACCTTACATGTATTGCATAGGGATAATATCACCGTGGAGAACCAAGTGATTTAAATATCTGCTAAACAAATCTTCCGCAAGGTCAAAAAGAATAGGAGATAGGGGGTCTACTTGACGAACATCTCTAGAGCAAGCGAAGTAACCCTTAAGACCATTCAGAGTGTAAACTGAAATATGAGCAGAGGATAGAATGTTATCAATCCATCTAACAAAGGTTTTCGAGAAACCAAAAGAGCGAAGAACCTCAAGAAGAAAAGGCCAATTCATTGTGTCAAAAGCTTTCCAGATGTCAATCTTTGTAGCAAAATTACCATCGAAACACTTTTTACTATGGAGATTCGTGCCCTCGGAAGCCAAAGAGATACATTCGTGAATGCTTCTATTACTTACAAACCCAAATTGATAGGAGATAAGATACTCTTTGCAATAATAGCAAGCCATGTCGCAAAGATTTTCATGATAATTTTGAAAGCAAAGTTACCCATGATAATAGGTCTGAAGTCTTCGATATTCACCGCCCCCTCTTTTTTTGGTATAAGCATAATTAAATTAGAATTAAGACCCAGGGTAATATAACCAAATTGGAAAAACTACTACACCATATTACAAAAGTCACATCCAACAAGGTTCCAAAAATGTTGGAAAAATTACCAGTAAAACCGTTAAGACCTGGCGCACTATCACCATTCATAGAAGAAACACTCTCACGAATCTCCTCAAATGAAGGCTTCCGAATAAGAATGTCATTGTGGCCATCCATCACTCAGTTAGGGATGATCTGTTTAACAATCTCAATGTTTGGAGTATTAAGATTGTCGGAAGAGAACAAGTCAGAGTAATAATTAATCACATGGTCTGAAATGGCTACTATATCAGAGGAGAGGGTACCATCAATATTCATAGTCGTAATGGTCGAATGAGTTTTCCATGAGCAAGCTGCTCGATGAAAAAATGTCGAGTTCCTATTCCCAAGCTACAGCCAATTGGAGCGACTTTTTTCTTTTAGGTACATCTCTTTGCATTTGAGTTGGGTTTCTAAAGCATTTTGGGCCCGTAGTTCTTCATCGTGTAGGTCATCAGAAATACCATTAATAGAAATTTCTCTTTGCAATCTCTCCAGTTCGGTCTTGCAATTGGCAATGTTGACGTCAAGATTAGGGAAATAGGTCTAAGCATTTTCAGTTTGAGTTAAAGCAACTATTGGGGAGGGAGATTAGGGAAATTCCCATTCTAGTGATCGGTGACAAGCTAATACAAAGAAGGGTGGTTGATCCACATTGATTGAAATCTAAATTGAGAAACCTTCTGAGTCCCACGGGAACAGGTGACAAGAAACGGGTGGTGATCGGATTTGCTATGGAGGAGGACAGAACAACCCTATTTCTCCTAGAAGGAAAAGAAATCCATAGAACCAAAGGCCCTATTAATTCGGCTTTCAACCCTTTGATTCCCTCTTCTACCGTTAGTCCATGTGAAAAAAGGACCAGCTGTATTCAGCTCTTGAAGCTCTCCACCATCGATAAATTCACAAAATTCCCTACAAGAAGTGTTAATAGGTAAATTACCCCTTCTTTCATAGCTACCAAGAACAACATTAAAATCACCAAGAACTAGCCAATTCTCGAGTAGAGAAATAAACTGGGTTCAAAGATCAACATATAATGAACGACGTAAACCATATGAATTATTCGCATAAATACATGCAACAGAGTGGAGTGATCTCAAAAATGAAAAATGGAAAGATATCACCTGGTCAGAGGAGAAGTTGATCGTGGTCTGAGCCACGAAGGAAACTGATTGAAGCAACCACAAAGACGGCAGAGGCTTATTATTATGAGCAACGAACTTAAAGCCATTCTTACTCTAAAAACTAGGATTAGTGTCCGAAAATATAATCATAGGTTCAACAAGGCATAGATACTGAGGATGATGGTCCTTGATCATATTACCAAGGAATCTCAGGGTATCATTATTACCAATACCACTACAATTCAAAAATAAGGTTCTGATCATCGTTTAAGAGAAGATTTCTGTGCCTTCTTCACTTGAGCATTGGGATTTGTCTATGCCTTAGCATTACTTTCCTTTTTCTTTTCAAATCTTGCAGAACTTCTCATGTTCAAAGTTTGCTTGTCTGGTTTAGGATCAGGAATTGTCTACTGCTCAATAGAGTGATCGGATGTGCTATCAACTTCAACGCCCTCGTCTATGATAGGCCTGTCAATAGGTAAAACGATCAGGAGCTTGTTTGCTATAGACATAGCTTTCGCAGTGATATCAATGGGATCTGAAACAGAATCTGATGGCGTAGAAAGATTATCAACAAGAGCTTCTGGAATGGGTTGTTGGATGGTGATGTTTCCGGGTTTGGAAGTATTAGGAGCAAGAGCAGGATCCGCAAGAATATTTTCGTTGTCACTGCCTTCTTCCTCAACTTGATCAACCTAAGAAATAGCTTTCTTTCATTCTCTTTGTTCAGTTTCCTTATCAAGAGCAACAGAAGACTTCTCCGCCACTTTCCCAATAAGTTTCTTAGTGGTGCGGGCAGCTAACAAATTGGCATTACTGGGATAGTCCGAGCTCCCTTTCTTCCGATTTCTCTTGCAATCTATTAAGGAATGTCCAATCGATTGACAGGTTGTGCAAAGTTTCAGGATATTTTCATACTCAACATCAAGCCAAAAGATTTTTTCAACCGTATCAACTCTAATTTGGCCCATAACAGTGTTAGCTAGGTCAATATCAACGAGGATTCTAGCATAGTAACCAAATTCACCCTCTATAATATTACGATCAAATCGAATTAGAACCCCAATTGCCCGAGCTACACTTGAAAAGAATCTTTTATCCCAAAATTCCCACAGAAGATTGAATAGTCAGATCCATACCTGCGTAGTAGTCTGTTTATGCTTTGTAGGGTTAAAGCCCACTTTCCATACGGAGAAATGCATAATTCCAGGTTTGAGATTCAGATTTCCTGTAGTCCAGACCTTTTGAAGAGCTTCTGCGTGGGCATGATAACGTGAAAAAAGCCTGTCCCTAAAGAGATAAGCTTCCAGTCCATCTTATGATTCCAAATAGAGTTCAATTTATCTTCTGTATCCCAGTGTTTCCAGGGTTTATCTCCTTTAGCTAAGGATAGTCTACCGATAGCTGAGTGTTGGCATGAAGAAATCCTATCTTTGTAGAATTCTAATGGGATTCGGACAGCTTTATAACCGTTCCCAACATTAAGAATGCTTGCCGAGGCTATGTTCCCATTATTCTTTTCACCCATAAGGATTTCAAAAGACTCCCTATGAGATACGATCGCAGCATAAGATGGAGCTTCTTTAGAGCTTGCTATCTTACTTGAGTTCTTACTCGTAAAACTTAAGGTAGCTGCCTGACCTGTCATGGTGTGGCAGTGAGCGCCACCATTAGGGTTTCTTGAATCCTCAGCCATAGAAGCAAACAAGGTTTGGTGAGTTATTGGCTTGTCGCGTTGGTTACAGTAGTAAGAGAGTAGTGAATCCATGGTGAAGGGAGCAGCAGAAGAACACCGGTAGAGAGGGAGTGCAATGTTATGAAACCAAAGTAAAAGGAGACATTCAAGTGAAGTGTATTGCAGGCGTGCACTTATCAGCACATGTACCTCACTCACTTGAGATTCACTCTAAATACCTTAGTGCTCAGCACATGTACCTCACTTATCCCATCTCTCCGCCTTAGTGTTCAGCACACGTTGTCAGAAACTCCTAGCACGTTTCTATGGAGAGAAATAATAAATAATCCAAAGAGAAAAGCTAACCGAAAAGAGCATCCATGGTTAAACTTGAAAATAACAAGCAGCAGCTTATGGTGGCTCACTTTCAGTAGATCAGACGGATCAGTTCCAGAGTGGAGAATAGGAACAAATCTGGCAAGATTCCGGTAGATAAAGGTAGCGGTGGCTGGGGAATAGAAGAAACCCTAGCAGCTCTCGGCTTACCTAAAGAAATAAAAATTTTTAGAGTTCCTTAAAAAGGGTAGGAATTTCCAATTTTTAGAGTTCCTTAAAAAAGGCTTACCTCGAGGTTTTATTAGATTTCTTTATGTCGTTAAATTTATTTTGCTAGAATTGCTGAGGAGGTTTGCGTAATAGTTCAAAACAAGAATTTATACACAAATACATTAATAGATTCAATGCGAATGTGTTCATTTTAGTTGAGACTAAGACGAGTTTAATCCCGGACTATGTTGTTTGTAATTTTTAGGGGCATAATATTCACGACTTTTTCTTCTATCCATCTCATGGCTACTCGGGTGGTTTACTTATCTCTTGGAACTCGGAAATAATTCATGGAAGCGTAATTCAATCTTCGGAAAGATGGGTTTTATTCGAAAGCTCATTAGTGCAAACCGAGCATCATATCATTGCTCTTTATGGACCTAAACAGATGGTGATTCTCGCAACGCCTTGTGGCATGAACTACTTCCTGTCACTCGGGAATTACAAAATTTATTAATCTATGGAGACTTTAACGAGGTCCTTGCTGCCCTAGAAAGGTCTAGTGGTAAATCATCAGCTTCCATGGTTGTATTCCAGGACTTTGTTCGTGAAGGATAAATTAGATCTTCCATTACAAGGCCACGAATATACTTGGCACAACTCCATTTCTTTTTCCCGCATAGAACGTGTTTTATCATCTTTGGACTGCTCGGATATATGGCCGAACATGTCGGTATCCACCATTGATTCCGCTCTCTCGGATCACTTGCCATTGATTTTTCGATCAACATCAGCCCCCCTCTCTAGATCGTGCCCATTCCACTCGTTAAATCTTTGGTGGGATAATAAGGAATTCTCACCCTTTGTTAAACAATAT
Source organism: Euphorbia schlechtendalii (assembly GCA_949673415.1). Taxonomy (NCBI): domain Eukaryota; kingdom Viridiplantae; phylum Streptophyta; class Magnoliopsida; order Malpighiales; family Euphorbiaceae; genus Euphorbia; species Euphorbia schlechtendalii. The sequence continues at coordinate 8,584 of CATIWQ010361061.1, forward strand.
TGGGTTGAAATTCAAACTTTACATGGGAATAAAGATTTGGCATATCATCTTCAATGTCTTGGCAAGGCAATTAAACCATGGCACTCGACTACACTTCCAATATCGTAATCCACCCTCTAATAGTCGTAGTATCATCGCAATTGCAGTGATACAAATTGGAGCTTTAGCAGCTATGTAACAACCTAGAAAGCCTCTACCATCAACAATCTAGGGTCTCATGGACTCTTTTAGAGGATAATAACACCTCATTTTTCCATCAAACGACATTAGCCCACTACCGAAATAATCGGATTTTGCAATTGGAAATTGACGAGAGCTTAACCTCAAGCGTTGAGGACATTACCATTTACTGCTGCCCCTGACATTTCTTATTCACTCCACCATTTGAACTTCAGAAGGGTTTCCGAAAGGCAAAATTTATCATTAATTGAACCTTTTTTCGAAGATGAAGTGTGGAATTGCGTGCTGAAATACGGAGAGAATAAATCACCAGGACTCGATGCTTTAATTTTTTCTTCTACAAGCGCTTTTGGGAAGACCTTAAACCTGACATCATGGCCCTCATTCATGATTTCCATTCCTCTTGCAAGCTGCCTTCGAGTATTAAGGGATCTTATACGGTATTGATCCTGAAAAAACCTGGAGCTGCTACACTTTCCGAATTTAGGCTAATTGTTCTAATCCATGGTGTTTATAAAATTGTAGCAAAGCTTTTAGCGTCAAGGCTACAACCAATTTTGACCCACATAGTTTTGGATAATTAATCCGCCTTCATCAAAGGGCGTAGTATTCATGATTGCTCCTTCCTGGCCTCAGAGATTGTTAATCATGTACATTCATCCCACCGATCTTGTCTCCTACTGAAACTTAGCTTTCAAAAGGCCTTTGACTATGTCTCATGGAAATTTATCGATGCGGTTCTCTCGAGAATGAGATTCGACAATAAATAGATTTCTTAGCTTTCCAATTGCTGAAAACACTCGAGCACGTCGATCCTCATTAATGGCGTTCCAAGTGCTAAGATTCGATTATATAAAGGAGTCAAATAGGGTGATCCAATATTGCTTTTTATTTTCGTCTTAGCAGCAGTGGGCTAAAACAACTTGTAGACTCAAGCATTAATGAGGGATTAATTCCAGGCTTCAAATTGGAGCCTTCTCAAAGCGACATCTCGTTACTTTAATTCGCAAATGACACGCTCTATTTTCTTTCGGCTGATTCAACTCTAATTTCTCCTTTTATGCGAATTTTGAAATGTTTTGAGCTGATTTCGGGCCTCAAAATTAACTATCACAAGAGCTCTCTCCTCAGAATTAATTGTTCGAAAACACTGTTACAATCATGGCCCTGCATCTCTCGGGTGTCGAGTAGAAAATTTCCCAATTACATATCTTGGTGCCCCTCTTTACATCAATCGGCTGCCAATTGCATCTTGGGATCCATTAATTTTGAAGTTCAAGAAGCGGTTTTCAAATTGGAAAGGGAAATCCCTCTCTTACGCGGGTAAACTTGTTCTAATTAAATCGGTAATTACTTCTCTCCCAATTTATTTAATGTCGATGTTTCGATTGCCGTCCTCAATCAATGTTACTTTGAATAAATTAGTAAGGAATTTCTTGTGGCGAGGTGACTCTAATTTGAATTGTATTTGCAAAGTGAGTTGGGCTACGATTAATTTGCCATTTTGTCTTAGGGGGTTATATATTCGCAATTTTGATCTAGTTAATTGTATCCTACTTTGTAAGTGGCTTTGGAAACTAAGAGAATATAATCATGATTCATTATGGAACTCAATTTGTGTTGACGCACTTGGATTCACAACTTGGAACGACATCAAGGAGGTGGATTCTTCGAAGTTATCGCCAATTTGGAGGAATATTGTGTCATGTTGCTTCCGAAGAGCTGATTTTTGGGATATTTTAATCACAAACAGCCATGTTTTAATAGGGAATGGAATTAAAGCATCTTTTTGGCATGATAATTGAACCTCAAACCAATCTCTTACTTCCTTATTCCCGGATCTTTTTGCAATTTGCAATATGAAGTTGTGTAATGTTGAACGAGGCTGTCATTTGATTCTCTCTGTTGGATGTCTATCCAGGCCATTTTGGAAGTGATCATTGCGCTTATCTCTTCGTGAACGTTGCAAGCTGGATTTGAAGCTCAAACCCGTCACTTGTGCAGCTGGCCCCCGTCAGTTCAAGCCCAAGATCCTCAACAAATGTTGCTTACTGTAATTCCAGTCGCAACATTTCAGTCTTGGCTGCTGCAACCTGCTGCCAATACAGCTGAGTCAACTCGGACCTGGCTACTGAAATTTGGTCCCGCAGCTAACAAAATAGAGTGGAGCTTCGGTAACAACCGTACATTCACTACAGCCTCTTTTTGCAATGAATATTACGACACTCCTAGATGGCCGAAACCAGCTCTAGACTTTAACATAATTTGGAGCGCATGTCTCTTACCGAAAATTAATTTTTTCGCTTGGCTTATATTTCACAAACGGTTACCAACCCGTCAGTTCGTCCTATCTCTCAGCTGCAAATCTATTGTAGATGCAACTTGCCCTTTTTGCAGTGAAATCGAGAGCATAGACCATGTCTTATTGCATTACCCAAAGAGTGCTCGTGTTTGGCAAGATTTTCCGTCATGGATGAACTTCCCAACTCCTCTACCGCAGTCTTTGCTGAATTTTTTGGAAGTGTGGAAAAGTTTCTTTCGGCAAGGTTCAAGCAGCGAATTTGGGACCTCCCTTTGGTTCGTTATCACTTGGCTAGTTTGGAAGAGAAGAAATCATTTTGTCTTTGAAGGCGTTCTTGATCTGGAGGACATCATTTCTAAAAGTATTCACTTGTGTTGGTTTTTCTTTCATTGTAATAAGTGTTATCTTTCTTTTACGACCTCGGATATCTTTGTCAATCCGGGACATCTAGTTTCTTTGTAATCGAATATTGTAACGTTTGAGCGATTTATGATTTGTGAATAGTTCTTTTATAAAAAGAGGTGTGGGTGTTTTGTAGGTAAGCGTCTCGAATCAACCTAGTTGGGACGAGCGCTCCGAAATTTTCACCCATGCCAATCATTTTCCAATAGAGGAACACACTGTTCCTCTAGAGGTTTTTAAAAAAAAAGTTAAAAGAGTGTTTTGAGGCTGCGAATAGGAGAAGTCCCCAATTGGGATCGCCATAAATTCAAACTCAGAGCAAACCGAGGGTTAAAAGGTCCACTTAGAATTGGACCAATGTTTAAGAAATTATACCACATTATATTTTCAACTTCAATTCAAAATAAAATTTTTTTTTGTTACCGATTCAAGATAAAATGAATGATAAGCCATGGAAATGATATTAACCTCCTAATTGTTGCGTCTCCAAATTGAGATCATTGTGGTTACTGTGCCCATTGCTTTGATTCCCTTCTTCAATGTCAGCCATTGATATATATATTTTGAACAATAATTTACTGCCATATGAAAATAAAATCTTTTTTAACATAGACCGTTTCAAATTCTATTGTGAAAGACCTAATTACGCAAACTCCATACAAGGATAATGAAAAAAAAATTGCTGAAAAACAAATTGAATTTTATTGTCAAAAGACCTTATTAAGCATCAACATTCATAAGTTGTCACATTCCTCCTCCCCTCAATATGGACTCTCTGCTATCTTTCTACTGCAACCAGCGCGACAAACCAACGACTCACCAATCCATGCTTGCCGCTGCGACTGATTTTTCAAGAAATCCCAATGGTGGCGATCACTGCCACACCATAACAGGTCAGACCCCTACCTTAAATCTCACGGGCAAGAACTCAAGCAAGGCAGCGATCCTCAAGGATACCTCATCTTACGCTGCGATCGTTTCCCATGGGGAGTCTACTGAAACCCCTATCGGTGAAAAGAATGATGGGAACATAGCCTTGGCAAGCATTCTTGATGCTGGGAACGGTTACAAAGCTGTCCGAATCCCAGCTGATTTCTACAAGGATAGGGTTTCCTCATGCCAACACTCAGCTATCGGCAGATTATCCTTATCTAAAGGGGATAAACCCTGGAAACACTCAGACATAAAGATTAAATTGAACTCCATTTGGAATTGCAAGATGGACTGGAAGCTTATCTCTTTAGGGAGAGGTTTCTTTCACGTTATCATGCCGTCGGCAGAAGCTCTTCAGAAGGTCTGGACAACAGGAAATCTGAATCTCAAACCCG
>CATIWQ010361172.1:0-12328 GCA_949673415.1 Euphorbia schlechtendalii
TATTTGGATAAACGCAACCTTTCACACTCTATAAATAGAGGTTCAAATCAACCATTTCGTGCATGGGCAATAGCAGATGGTATGAGATGACATGTATGGCATGTTACATGATAGATAGAGAGTGAAAGTTATATAGATTTCGCTAAGTTCAAAGTGTTAGAGAGAAAAATGTATAAGTGATTTGATTCTTGTTTCAATCACTAAATTTCTCCACAAATTCGAGCAATTGTTGTATGAGTGTAATTGCAAGGCACTGATCAATAAAAGTTTCTATTCTTCAACATTCATTTGTTCAATATTCACAAGGAATAGCATCCTAACGGAAGTTCTGTACAAGTCGAGACCGAATTCAAAGTAGACCAGGAATTGCAGGAATTGACGACTCCCATGAAAGAGTGGACATGGTTTGATCAACTTTAGCTTACACTTGCATACCTTACAAATTTACTTTGTTTTCTACTTATTCTATCTAATTCGAAGTATATGATATGTCTATGTGTCATCATGAGTATTTCATCTTGTGTCCCTTATATTAATGAAGTTATATGCTTTCAAGTTGACTTTAAGAGTAGTTTAGGGGTTAACAAGATTGTGTATAATCACTGGATCTTTGATTATAACGCTATTTAGTGAGCCAACATTTTTGGAGTGGTAACTTGCTAAATATGGCTATGTGAGAGCGACCCGTACTAAGCATATTATTATTCTTGTCTAAGTTTTTATAAGTGTCATAATTAATTTACCCTAGATATAGAAAAGTCATTTCATGTGTTGCTCTGTGGTGAATTATAGGATATTTGAGCATTTGGAACTGAGTTTGTTGAAGTTATCTAGTTCTTAAAACATTCTTGATTATTTTACATATTTTTCTCCTCTATACTTGTTCTTAGGGAATATCTATATGCTTTGCATCTTCTCAAATCTGTTCATACATCTGTCCATTCATCAGTCTACCATTCAAAACCTTCAACTTATTTTTTTTCTTTTGTTCTGTAACTCTAGTTGATCCTTAGAACCGAATTCCTTCCCTATGAGATCGATATCTTTTAAAATTACATCACAACTATACACTTGCAGTTATCATCATTTTCTATTTGATAAGCGTTACTGTCAACACCTGTTCATATTTAGAACTTTTATATTATCAGTAGAAAACTGGCGAACAAGTTTTGGTGCCGTTGCCGTGGAAGGCAAGTTGCGTTCTAGAGATCAAATTGCCAAAGAATGGGCAATTATATTTATTTGTTAATTAGATTTATTTATTTATTTTTAGTTTTTTTTGGTTTTAAGTATTTATATTTTGTTATTAACATATTTTTCTTGCTTATTCATTGAGTTTACTTTCTAGTGTGTGCATGCCAAGTAAGATTAGTTCGAGAGAAAGTTTGGCGTCTTTCGAATCAGAAATAGAATAATTTGGTAAGAGTAGAAAAAGGATAAATAAGAGATAAAGAAAAAGGATGGCTGATGAAGAACAACCAAATAATGATCAGCCTCAACTAAGGCTCATGGATTATATCATTTCGACCATCAATGGTAACAATCAGGGAATTGCTAGACCACCAATTAACGCAAATCAATTTGAAATCAAGCCAGCATTACTTCAAATGATCAATAATAATGTTCAATACTATGGTCTACCCAATGAAAATCTGAATGCTCATATTGCGAACTTTCTAGAAGTCATTGATACTTTCAAAATGCCTAATGTTCCTGATGAAACAATTTGACTTCGCTTATTTCCATATACACTCCATGACAAAGCAAAAGTTTTTTTGAATTAATTACCCCCAAATTCAATCACCACTTGGAATCAATTAGCACAAGCCTTTCGGACTATTACTTCCCTTTAGCCAAAACAACAAGACTCATTAAAGAACTCACTTCCTCTACTCAGAAGGATAGTGAATCCTTGTACGAAGCCTGGGAACGTTATAAGGAACTTCAGCGAGTTTGTCCTCATCATGGTTTACTCCAAAATGTGATTCTGCAAACTTTCTATAATAGAATAAATCATGCAACAAGAGGAGCGATTGATGCTATGGCTGCGAGATCTCTTATGAAAAAGACTAGTCAAGAAGCCTTTGATCTTTTGGAAGATATGGTAAATAACAATAGTTTGTGGCCAGTGGAGAGATCACAAGTAAGTACTACTAATCCTACTCATTCGCATGCTGCATCTACATCTTCTAGTTTAGTTAAAAAGGTCAATGAACCTATTTCTGTTATGCAAGCACAAATATCTGCATTATCTCATAAGATAGATAATATGCATATAAGTAAACCATTTGACATGTGAAAATTATGGCCAAATAGGACACACAACTTTTGAGTGTAACTTTAACCCATGTGTAGGGGAGCAATTACGTTATGTTCAAAGTCAAGGGAATTCTTATGGAAATAATGGAAATAATTATAAGAGTTCTAATTGGAAGTATGGTAATAATCAATAAAAGAATTATTAAAGTACTGATAGAATAGGATAGTTGGCTAGTAAGATGGACAAGTTTCTGGAAGGAGTATGTAATAAGCAATCAGAGATTAAGGAATGTTATAGGAAGTTAGACAATAAGATGGATCAGATGTTTAAGAATCAATCTTCTATTCATAATTTGGTGATACAGGGTGGTCAATTAACAAGTGCTACTCCATCTAGAGGAAAAGGCCATTTACCTAGTAACACAGAAGGAAATCCTAAGGAAAATATGCATGCTATAGCCCTTCGTAGTGTTAAATTACTAGATAAATTATATCCTTCGGGTATGCTTGCTAATGATGTTGTTGAAGAGCCAGATGATTATTCGAGTAAATCCAATGATAAAGCAGGAGTCGATGAACAACTTAATTCTAGAAAGGTTAATCCCCCTCAACCACCATTTCCACAAAGAATGAAGAAGAAGAATGAGGATAAGCAATTCATCGAGTTTATCAACAAACTTAAAGGTCTGGAAATCAATTTTTCATTCATTGAAGCCATTACACAGATTCCAAACTACAGTAAGTTTATTAAAGAACTTTTATCTCGTAAGCGTAGTTTAGAAGGAATATCGAAAATATCTTTAATTGAAGATTGTAGCAAAATAATAACTGCTACAATTCCCACTAAACTTAAAAGATACGGGAAGTTTCACATTGCCGTGTAAACTTTGAAATATTTCCTTTCCAAAATGTTTATGTGATCTTGGAGCTAGTCAAATCTTATACCTTTATCAATCTTCAAAGAGTTGAAGCTTGATGATGAAGTTAAAAGGACAAATATGGTCTTGCAATTAGCCGACCAGTCTATTAAACATCCTTATGTTATAATAGAAGATGTGCTAGTTAAAGTGGATAACTTTGTTTTTCTGACGGAATTTGTTGTGCTAGATTTTGCATATGATAAAAAATGCCCTATAATATTAGGAAGACCTTTTATGCATACTGGCAAAGCATTAATAGATGTATCGTAAGGCAAAATGAATTTAAGGATAAGTGATGATACTATTGAATTTAATATGGGTAAGGCTTATAAATATCCAATGGATGAAGACATATGCATGAAACTTGACTTGATCTATGCTTGTATTCAAGAAGTTGTCAAGTTAGATTTCATCCATGAATATGAAGTCAAGGAGTTGGGAAACTCCATTTGCACTTAAATCTCTTATCTTTTCCAATATATATATATATATATATATATATATATATATATATATATATATATATATATATAGTAGTATATAGAAGTATATTTTTATTTTTATTTTGTTTTTGTGTGTGTTTTTAAGTTAGTATCGTTATAAAATAAAGAAAAGTGAAAAGTTTTTGGATTCTAACATTTCACGCTTGCGACCTATTTCTCTCTTATGAATGAAACATGAACTAAAATCAGTGGAATCCAAAGTGCTCATGGACGTGAATTCAAGAATTTTGATTTCGAAGAATTCTGTTCAACACATTATATTGACTATAACTTTTCTGCTCCTTATAATCCTCAACAAAATTGTAGAAAGGAAGAACAGAACCATAGTGGAGATGGTTCTATCTATGTTGAGTGATGACAATCAACCAAAGTACTTTTGGGGAGAAGCTATTAACACAGCCTATTATATCTTGAATCGGGTTTTAATTCGTCCAATTCTTGAGAAGACACCCTATGAGCTTTGGCGAGGGTGCAAGCCTAAGATTGGTCATCTTAGATTATTTGGCTGTAGTTGCTTTATTCTTAACATCGAGGAGCATCTTGGTAAGTTTGATCCAAAGGTTGATGAAGGTATCTTTCTAGGATACTCAACTAACAGCAAGACATATAGAATATATATCAAAAGAACTAGTCCATAAGAGGAGTCTATACATGTAGATTTTGATGAAACTAACAATGTATATAGAATTCCATCTAATGAAGATGAAGGAGTAACCTAGCAAGAAAGTCCACTCAACATGCAACTTTCTGTGCTACCCAACCCAACATAATAACCTAAAGCTGAGGAAGTCAAAGAAGACGTTGATCTTTCTATCAACTTCAACGTAGGTGAAGATCAACCTCAACCTCAATAACCAGATATAGAACCCCCAATCGTAGATCCAAGTCTGCTAAGAGATATTAAAACTCATCGTAACCATCCTCTTAAAAAGCATTGTTGATGATGTTCATAATCTAGTGATGAAGTGAGGTCATCTCAGTAGGATGATGGGCCATCCAGCTTTCATCTCATTAATTGAACCAAAGAAGTTCAAAGATGTAGTAGTTCATGATTATTGGATAATCACAATGCAAGCGCAATGATATTTGGGATCTAGTTCCAAATCCCAGAGGAAAATCAAACATCGGCACTAAATGGGTTTTTAAGAATAAGCTTGGTCAAGATGGCGTTGTTGTATTAAACAAGACCAGGCTTGTTGCTTAAGGCTACAATCAGTAAGAAGGCATCGACTATGATGAAACTTATGCTCCTATACCTTGGCTTGAAGCAATTCGAATCTTGTGTGCATTCGCTTCTCATATGAACTTTAAATTATTTCAAATGGATGTTAAAAGTGCATTCATGAATGAATTCATCCAAGAGGAAGTTTATGTTCACCAGCATCTAGGCTTTGAATATCCAAAGAATCCTAAGCATGTCTTCAAACTGAAGAAAGCTCTCTACGAATTGAAGCAGGCTCCAAGAGCTTGGTGTAAGAGGCTAACAAATTTCCTAATCAACAAAGGCTAATGTAAGAGGGAAAGCCGATATAACTCTATTTATCCAGTGAAGAAAAGAAGATATGTTTCTAGTCCAAATTTATGTTGATAACATCATTTTTGGAGCAACTGATGAGAAGTTGTGCAAAGAGTTCAGCAAGCAGATGAAGAGGGAGTTTGAAATATCAATTATGGGAGAGCTCAACTTTTTCCTTGGACTTCAAATCAAGTAGAGTGAAGATGAAATCTTCATCAATCAAGCAAAGTATATCAAAGAAGTCCTGAAGATGTTTGATATGGAGCATTCGAAGCTAATGTCTACTCCCATGGCCATTGATACTATCTTAAGTAAGGAAGAAGTTGGTAACCCAGTAAACAGTAAGTTCTACAGAGGTATAATCGTCGGTTTTCTTCTTTATTTAAGTGTTAGTAGGCCTGACATTCAGTATGTTATGTGCTAATTCGTACTTTATCAAGCTAATCCCAGAGAATCTCACTTAGTAACTATTAAGAGAATCATTTGGAATATGCAAGGTTCTTTTGATGCAAGTCTGTGGTATCCCAATGTCTCAAATTTTGCTCCAAGAGGATTAACTGATGCTGACTATGGCGGAGATAAGCTCAAGAAGAAAAGCACCATAGGAGGATGTCATTTCCGTAGAGAATGCCTTGTCTCATGGTATAGCAAGAAACAAACTTCTGTTGCGCTCAGTACAGCTAAAGCTGAGTACATGGCGGCGAAAAGTTGCGTAGCACAACTACTGTGGATTAAGCAGCAACTGGAGGATTATAATATGAAGTCAAAACACCTTGAAGTTATGTGTGATAATAAAAGCGCAATTGACTTATCCAAGAATCTAAATCAACATGACAGGATGAAGCATGTCAATGTAAGACATCACTTCATAAGGGATCATGTGGTAAGGGGAGATGTCAAACTAGAGTATGTTCCTTCAGAGGAATAGAGAGTTGACATATTCACCAAACCATTGGCCAAGGAGAAATTCAATGTTCTTAGGAAGCTTAATGGAATGGCGAACCCCATTTGAAGAAAAATTAAGAAATTTGGCTAAGTGTTGGAAATCAATCTTTAACTTAGCCGAATGAGGTAACACGTATTTATTACCAACTATATTTTAAAGTAACACCATGAGATTCCGTTTCGTAGTTAAAAATCAAAAACTCATTTTATTCAAAGGATGTTTTCAAACCACCTGATTGCAAATCTCATTGTTTTACTATGTCAGTTAATTAAGTGTTAATCTTAGCATTGATTTTAATCTTTCATTTTGAGAATGCCACGTATCATTGCAAGTTGAAGAGGTCTATAAAATCTGAAGTTTGAAAGATAGAGAAGTTACTTGCGTTTTTGAAATTTCAATCACTTCAACTACAAAGAACCCTAATTCTTCTATCTACTATCAAATCCTTTTTCCTTTTACCCTAATTCTTCTATCTACTATCAAATACTTTTTCCTTTTCATTTATAATGGTGAGAAACAAATCAACCTTCACCCTTCAAGGCAATTCTAAGAGGAGCACTTATGTGAAAGCTGAAGGGAAGCAAGAGAAGATTACATTCCCTATTAGAACGGTCATCACTAAGGTTCAATGGGGCTCAAACCTAGATTTTGACCTTGTTTATGAAGTGGATTATGAAGGATTGTTGAGGAACAAGATCCTTCACAAAGTAATTAAGCAGTAGAACTTGAGTTAGTTTCTACAACTAGAAGGACCAACCATTGTTAGCTTAAACAGAAGTTTTTTCCAAAATCAAAGGAAACACTCATTTCATCTACTCAAGGCTAATAGGAAGTATTTTGAATATGCCATGCAAGGGCACTCAGCTCAGGTGAAACGGAAATGAAGAAGCGGTGGCATTTCTAAAGGATTGGGAACTTCCAATCGATTATGGATCTGGGGAGATTAATGCTTCATGAATGAGCTGGATAGCAAGGGCGTACCATGAGCTTGTAGTGAAGCTGCTGCTTACCAAGACGGGATCTCTCACCAACTGCACTTATTTCGAGAGGTATGTGATTTACCATATGGTAGAAGGTAAGCAATTAAATTGGCCAGTGATGATTGTTCATCACTTGACAAAAATTACTACCATCTACCACTATGGCTATCTGATCACAGCCTTGGTGAAAGCTATGAAGATGGACCTCTCTTCTTTCATTAGTGGTCCAGGGAAGACAGTCATCCTAGTGAAGAAGACCTTAACTACGATGCCCTTCAGCAAGTTGTATCATGATTAGGTGCATACTAGGTACACCAAGGACCAAGATGCCAAAAGAAAGGCTAAGGATGTACTGACAGTATTCCTTGTGAATGTAGCTAAGGAGAATGAAGATTACTTCATTGTGGATTTTGAGGAGAGTAGTGAGGGCACCAATAAAAAACATTCCCCTATCTGTGAAGATGGAATCAGTTTGTATCACCTTTACTCCAACCTCTCCATGGCCTAAAGCTACTTCCTCAAGGGCAAAGAAGAGCCCATCAAATTCAAGGACAGGAGATACGCCTGCCCAACCCCCAATAAGGCAAAGGAAGTAAATGAAGGCTAAGACTCACACTTAGAGGGAATCTAAGGTGAAATTGCAAAGCGAGGAAGAGGAGGATGCCTTAAAGGTAGAAGAGACCTTGCGCTAAGGGAAGCGTAAGCTGGATGTCTCTAAAGAGGATGAAGGTCAAGGGTACTCTAAGAAAAGCAAAGAGGACCTTGAAACCATCAATCGTGAAACTGCAACCCATGTTGAGGAAGTAATCACCAAAGCTAAGGGGACTCAGCACAAGCGCACTGCCACTAATAGACCACTAAAGAAGAATGTACAAGTGGTGATCATTGATGAGGATGCTGGAGAAACCATTGAAATCCTTAATAAGGAAGAATCGGCTCTTCTTGATCCTATCATCCTCATACCTTCTTTCACTCAAGCCAAGACACTTCCAACCCAGCCTGAAGTACCTCATGATAACCCATCCTAGGGTTAAACATCTAATCTCAAGGTACTCTCAAATCCTTCCCCCATTTTGTCTATAAATCCTAAACCTTCTTTTCCTATAAATCCTTCAATAACCCTATAAATTTTAAAATTCATATTCCTTCTATAAATCCCCAATCTCAAACTTCAAATACTGTAAATTCCCTAGTAGATATTCCTTCTTCTCCTAACCAAACACAAGATTCTTTTTCTCCTCCTCCTTCTCCTCAAACTCCCTTAATTCCATCTCTTATAATAAACTAAGCCAACCCCTACTTCTTCAAATGTACAAACCTCTAAACCAACCATTTCTACCCCTCTAATCCCTCTGATTAGTGAAGTTCCTAATGCTAAGAACTCCTCTCAGAATGAAAAAGTGAGTGAGGAAGGTACTAAGGAAAATTTTATAGCTAGTGAAGTACCTACCTCCAGCAGCAAGCCAATCTAAGAAGACTTGGCTGATTCAGCCATCTCGGCTCAGATAAGAGAGTTGGCAAGGAAAAAATTTCCAACACTCAAGTTTGATGCTGAGTTGGATGGAGCAGTAAGCACATTGCTACTTTCTCAAGAATTAACGAACTTATCCGTGAAGGCTAAGGCTAAGCTACCCGAGTTTGATAAACACTCAAGCATACCCTTTGAATCAATCTACTTTGAAGAGTTTGAAAAGATTCAAGGTAGTTTGTTTGTGATTTTTAACCACTTGGTGAAAGAAAGTCCAAAAGCTTGGTGGACAAGATGGCCTTGATTTTAACCGGCTTATTCGATTCTACGACTCAACTCAACGCACCTGTCACCTCTATCCCCACGTCTACTTCTCTCACTAACGTGGTAGCTAGAAAGATAAAGCGTAGTGCTAATGCTGCAGCTGAGTAGCTTGAATGCTACCATGGTGACTCAAGCTATACAATTTCATACGTTTGGTGAAGAACAAACCAAAATAAAGAAGAGCATAGACCGCAAGATAGAAAATGTGCTAAAAGAATTTGAAGTCACCAAAGACATAAGACATAACATGGAAAAGCTGATGGAGAGTATGTCCAAGCTAATGGTGAAGTATGATAAGAAGCTGGACCGGATGATCAAGACTGTTAATGATGTGGCTAAGAAAACTAACAAGCAGCCTATTCTAAACATCGATGCTCTTATTGATAAGTTTGATGTGGTTTACAAAGAAGTCAATGACAACATAGATGACTTAATCAAGAAGGAACAGAAGGCACTCCTTGAGGTAATGAGCAAGCTCTTCCCAGAACTCACCGAGTCGCTAGACAAGGACAATGGTCTCTCAGTGCAAAAAAAGTTAAATGTGGTCAAAGGAAGAATTGAGGATATGCAGAAGCACGTAAATAAACTTGTGACAACTAGAATGCATGATGCAAGGGATATTGACTTCACTACCAGATCCATATCATCAATATACCTTAGGATCATTAACATGAAACCGAAGCTGAAGATTATGTTGTTTGTTTCAGATTTCATAGCTTTGTTACAGTGCTTTCAACAATTTGCTTACCAAGGTTTCAACTAGATTGCACATCTCTCTAGGTGCCATCACTTGCTTCTCTCCGAGCTGAACAATCAAGAATTCCTCATAACTAAGGTTAAAGAGATGCTTGAGCAAGAGATGTCTCCGCTCATAATTGGCAAGCAGGAGGACTTTCAATTTTCCTTGTACTCCTTCAATATCTGTCTTGAGCAAATTATGAAAGATCAAAGAATAAAAGGGGAGAAGGTAGCTAAATATGCTCTCAAAACTGTGAACTTGAATAAGTCATCTTTGCCACCTCTACCAAAGTGACCTCAAGTTCAGCCCCAGCATCAATCTCAATCTCAAAGTCAACAACATCAATCGCACCAACAAAGCATTCACTTCAAAAGCTTTGGACAGCCTTCTTCTCATTCACCCAAATAAGTTGTAGTGCATAGTACATGCTACACTTGTAATAGGGATTTATTATACTCTAAGTTTAGAACATAATTTGTGTACTGACTAAGTATGTTTTACTATTAATAAAATTACAAGTTTTTGCCTATTCAAGTTAAGAGATTATTAACTTCCTATTTGCCATTAATGTATGTTATTTCTGCTTATAAACTGTTGTAGGAATGTATGCTAAGACCAACATCAAAGAAAAGATGAAGTAAGACAAAGTCCCAAATCGAAGAAAATTTCTCTAAGTATGGGGGAGCTAAGCTAATTGAAGGGAATCCACTCAGTATATGGTGGAGTCCACACTGACTAAGGAGTTCACTCAGGATGGGGGAGTCTTACATCATCGATCAGGTATCCCTATAGCTGTAAACTCTTTATTCAATTAATCTCTTCTACTACCAAGTTTGTTATCTGTACCAAAATGGGGGAGATTGTTGAACTAAAGTTAATAGTATCTCACAGTACTTAAAACGTTTTGGAAATAACAAACTATCTAGGATATGAAATTAATTGAGTATTAAGTAGACTATTAATTAATCAAGTTTACTTTAGGGTGTTTAAGGGAAAACAACTTAGTTTAGCGAGTTATTAGTTAAGTTAAGCCTAGTATTACATGTTTACAAGTTCAAATAAGTTGGGTGCTAAGTTTTATAGGTGTTTGTTTATAAGTTACCCTAAGGAGACTACGGGTTATACCTTTTATGATCCTAAGGAACAAAAGGTGCTTATTTCTAAGAATGCTCAGTTCCTCGAGAAGAAACACATACTTGTGAACGCTAGTGGGTGTAATCTTGAGTTGGGTGCTCAAGAAGATCAAACAGACAATCAACTGAAGGATCCAACACTTGTTACACAAGAAAGTGTAAGCATGGAACAACTTATTATAACACCAACATTGCGTAGGTCAAGTCAAGCTCCAGTCTTTCCTAGGAGATACTGTTATTTCATCACTAATGATAAGCACATCTTCTACAAAGGTCCATTTATGGACTTAAGCAAGCATCAAGGAGTTGGAATATTAGGTTTAATGAAACAATCCAAGAAATTTATTTTATGTCAAACGCTAAGAGACATTTGCATATAAGAAGGCTAGTGGGAGTGCGAACATTTTCCTTGTATTATATGTCGGTGATATATTACTGATAGGAAATGATATTCCTTTTCTTCAAATAGTAAAGTCATGGTTGTCAAAGAATTTCTTGATGAAAGACCATGGAGAAGTATCTTTTATACTAGGTATATAGATCTACCGTGGTAGATCCCGAAGGCTACTAGGTCTTTCTCAAAGTACATACATAGACAAGGTTTCGGCTTGATTTAATCTTGAGTAATTAAGAAAGGGTTATCTCCCAATGTCTCACGGGATTAACCTTCCTAAATTTGAGTTTCCAAGAACATAAGAGGAGAAACTGCGCGTGAATGGAATATCCTATGCTTCAGTGATAGGATAAATCACATATGCTATGGTATGCACTCAGCCTGACATCTCACATGCATTGGGTATCATGAGAAGATTTTTATTTGATCCAGGTGAGAAGCACTGGATAGCAATTAAAACTATCCTCAAGTACTTATGAAGGACTAAGGATATATTTTTGGTTTATGGAGAAAGTGATCTCTCTCGGAGGAGATACATTGATGTGAGTTTTCAGTTTGACAGGGACGATTACAAGTCCTAGTCAAACTATGTGTTTATGTATAATGGGTGGGCAGTTGTTTGGAAAGGTTTCAAACAAGATACGACTATTGATTCAACCATTAAATTTGAGTTTATAGTTGCTTCTGAAGAAGCAAAGCAAGCTGTATAGCTTAAGGGATTTATAGGGGATCTTGTTGTGGTGTCCAACATTGTGAATTCAATAGTGGTCTATTGTGATAACAATGGGCTATTACTAGTTAATTAAGACAGTAAATGAATATGTAGACATGCAAAGTGAAATTTAACTAACCCTAAAGGATCTCCTAAGCATGCCATGATTGATATAATTATTTCTAAGTGTCTATTTTAGAGCTGTCTCCAATGTATTACCCGAATACATTCATGTGTTAACTCAAGGTACCACCTTCAGCTTGTGAGATTGGTTGCTTGGATCTAATCCAAAGACTAAGCGTACACATGCTAGTCTGTCCGCTTTATTGATGTCCAGTCTCAATAAAACTATGACTAAAGATATTTAGACTATTCATGGTAACACGTGTGAGTAGTTCTCACACCACATAGCTCCCACTATGTCCTCGCACTTT
>CATIWQ010361184.1:0-40858 GCA_949673415.1 Euphorbia schlechtendalii
ATCAAGTTATATGCGTTGGATTTAATTTTAAGAGTAGTTTCAAGGTTAACAATATCATGTATAATCACTGGATCTATGATATAACACTGTTTAGTGAGCCAACATTTTTGGAATGGTAACTTGCTAAATGTGGCTATGTGAGAGTGACCCGTACTAACCATAGTATTGACGTTGTCCAGGATTATATAATTATCTTATTTCATTTGCGCTAGGTTTAGAAAAGTTATTTCATGTGTTGCTTTGTGGTGAATCATTGAACATCTGAGTGTTTTGAACCGAGATTGTTAGATTAGTTTAGTGAGTCGTAACATCTTTGTTGAACTTGCATGCTTTTTCTGCTATACTTGTTCGTAGTGAAGATTCTATATATTTAGATTCTCTAATCTTCCACATCTATATTTACTCAACTTTTCATTCTAATCTTCTTATCCAAAAATCTCAAATCTATTTTTATTTTCTTTTACTTTATCTTTCCTTGTTAATCCTTAGACCTGGTTCCTTCCCTATGGGTTCGATATCTTTTAAAACTACATCGCAAATGTATACTTGCAGTTATCATCATTTTTCTATTTGATAAGAGGTATTGACAACACCTACATTTTTTGTGAACAAGTTTTTAGCACCATTATTGAGGATAAGCCTTACGAAACGAGTGTAGCCAAGTCTCACGAACAAGTTTTCGGAACCATTAGTTATTAAACTTATCAGTGGAAAAGTGGCGAACACTTGTCTCATGGTACAGTAAGAAGCAAACTTTTGTTACGCTGAGTACAGCTGAAGCTGAGTACATGGCAGTAGGAAGTTGTGTAGCACAACTGCTATGAATTAAGAAGCAACTAGAAGACTATGGTATAAAGTCTAAGTATCTCGAAGTTAATAACAAGAGCACAATTGACCTATCCAAAAATCTAGTTCAACATGGTAAGATAAAGCATGTCAATATAAAACATCACTTCATAAGGGATCATGTGCTAAGGGGAGATTTCAAACTGGAGTATGTTCCTTCAGAGGAATAGCATGCTGACATATTCACCAAACCTTTGCCAAAGGAGCAGTTGTATGTTTTAAGCAGATTATTAGAATGGTGAATCCCATGTGATGAAAAATCAAGAATTTTGGCTAAGTGTTGGAGAGCAAATCTTAAATCAGCCAAATGTGGTAATACGTATTTTATACCGTTAATTTTTTAATACACTGTGAGATTCAATTTTCGTGGTTAAAAATCAAAACCCGTGTTTTCAAAAGATGTGGTTTTAAATTGGAACCATCCACTATTAAACTCACCATTTTACTAAGTCGGTTGAATAGTATTAATTTTAGCATTGATTTTAATCTTCTCTTTTGTGAACGCCACGTTTCACTACGAGAGGAAAGTTGTTTATAAAAGCTGAAGGAGTTGAAGAGAGAGGGTAGCTCAAATGGCAAGAACCAAATCCACCTTTGTCCTTCAAGGTAACTCAAAAGAATAATCTATGTTAATGTTGAAGGGAAGGGAGGAAAGATTACGTTCCCCTCTAAAACAGTCTTTACAAAGGTAAACTGGGGCTCTAATTTAGACTTCAAGCCCAGTCTATAAAGTTCATTATGAAGGCTTGATTTGTAACAAGATCCTTCATAAGGTGATCAAGCAGAAAAGACTAAGTTAGTTTTTACAGGAAGGTCCAGCCATTGTTGGCTTGATACGAAGCTTCTTCCAAAATCTCTATACCATCCAAGGGTATAACGATGTTCTCTTAGTGGAGTTAGAAAGGAACTCCCACCTCATCTGCTCGAGGTTGATTGGGAGCATCTTAAACATACCAAACAAGGGTACTCAGCTCTGGATAATAGGAGATGAAGAAGTAGTGGCAATACCTGAAGATGGGAATTGCCAGCCGATTATGGATCTGGGGAAATTTCAACTTCAGGAATGAGCTAGGTAGCTATAGCTTTCCATGAGCTGGTGGTGAAGCTACTGCTTCCTAAGATGGGATCACTTTCTAGCTGCACCTACTTCGAAAGGTGGGTGATCTATCATATATTAGAGGCACTATGGGTATTTGATCACGCCCTAATGAAGGTAGTGAAGGTGGAAATCTCATCCTTATTGGAGGACTAGGGGTAACTATCATCCCCATCAAGAAGACACTCACCATGATACACTTTAGCAAGCTGTATCAGGACCAGGTGCATACTAGGTACACCAAGGCTCAAGATGACAAATGAAAAGCCAAGGTTGTTCTGACAATATTCCTTGCGAGTATAGAGAAGGAGAATGAAGATGGTTTCATGGTGGACTTCGAGAATAGTGAAGAAACCAATGATAGTGTTCCTCTCTCAACCAAGATGGAACCTCTTTCCACTACATCTGCTCCATCATCACCTAAGCACAAGGCCACCTCATCAAGGGCTAAGAAGAGCCTAGCAAAAACAAAGATAGGGGATATGCCTGCCCATGCTCTAGTTAAACAAAGAAGGCAAATGAAGGCCAAAACTCTCACTCAGAGGGAACCTGAAGCGAAATAACAAGCTAAAGAGGAGGAAGATACCATGGAGGTAGCGCCAAAGAAAGCTCAAATTAGATGTTTTTGAGGAAACAAAAGGCCAAGGGGACTCCAAGAAGATTAAGGAGGACTCTGAGACTATCAGTTCTGATGCGGCTGCCCATGTGGAGGAGGCAATTGACAAAGCAAAGGGGACACAGCGTAAGCGGACTGCCACCAACAGACCCTTGATGAAAAATGTTCAAGTGGTGTGCAGCAAGGAGGAAGCTTGAGAAACCGAATCCCTTAATCAAGAAGAATTCGATCTTCTTGATTCTAACATCTCCACACCTTCTTTCACTCAGATTGAGATTCTTCCTACTTAGTCTGAAATGCCTCAAGTTGACCCATCCTTGGGTCAAACAACTAACCCTGAGGCACCTTTAAATCCTTCCAGCATTTCTTCTATAAATCGTCAATCTCCACCTTCTAATACTATAAATTCTCTAGTATATATTCTTGAATATTCCTCTTCCCCAACTTATTCTCCTTCGAACACCCAAACTCAAAATATAGCTTCATCTCTTCCACCAAACACTCAAACCTCAATAATACCATCCTTTGTAAAATCTAAACCAACCTCTACTTCTTCAACTGTACAAATTCCTAAACTAACCATTTCTTGAAATCCATCCACTACCCCCTCTAACCCCTCTGGTTAGAGAAGTTCCTAACGTTGAGAATTTTTCTTAGCATGGAAAAGCAAGTGAGGATGGTACTAAGGCAAATTTTACAACCAATGAAGTACCTGAGTCCAGCAGCAAGCCAGTCCAAAAGGACTTGGTTGATTCAACCATCTTGACACAGAGAAGAGAGTTGGCTAGGAAGAAATTCCCAATGCTCTAGTCTAGTGCTGAGTTGGATGAGATAATAAGCAAAATTTTACTAGCCCAGGAATTAACGAACTTATCCACTAAGCTAAAGTCTACACTTCCTGAGTTCGATGAACACACAAATTTACCCTCTGAATCTATCTACTTCGAGGAGTTTGAGAAAATTCAGGGTAGCTTATTTGTGATTCGCAACCACATGGCAGAGGAAAGCACCAAAAGCCTAGTGGATACGATGGCATTGATCTTTTTAGGCTTATCAAAATCTACAGCTCAACTCAGTGCAGGTGTTACATCTATCCCCACATATACTACTCTCGCTAATGCGGTAGCAGGAAAGATAAAGGGTAGTGTAGATTATGCTACTTGTAGCTAAGTAACTTGAATTCCAACATGGAAACTCAAGTTACACAGTTTCATAAGTTTGGTGAAGAACAGACCAAAATAAAGAAGAGCACAACTCACAAGATTGAGAATGTACTGAAGGAGGTGGAGATGACTGAGGATATAAAGCACAACATGGCAAAGCTGCCTAGAGAGCATGTCCAGGCTAATGGTCAATTATGATGACAAATTGGATCGTGTAATCAAGATAGTGGATGTTGCTACCAAGAAAGCTAACAAGCAGCCCATGCTGAACTTTGACTCTCTCACAAACAAGTTTGACGTTGTTTGTAAAGAAGTCAACAACAACATAGATGATTCTATCAAGAAGGCATAAAAAGGCCTTTTTTAAAGCCATGAGTAAACTTTTACCAGAGCCAACTGAGTCATTAGATCCTGAAAATGGCCTCTCGGTGAATAAAAAGCTAAATATACTAAAGGTCAAGATAGAAGATCTACTACATAAGAATGTGAACCAATTGGTGACCACTAAGATGTATGATGCCAAGGATATCGACTACATAGCAAGGTGTATGTCATCAATCTACCCAAAGATACTTGACATGGAATCACATTGTTTACCTCAGATTTCAGAGTTCTATTGCAATGCTTTCAATATTTTCATGCTAAGGGTTTGATCAAATCGCACATCTTTACAAATGCCACCATTTGCTGCTCACTAAACTAAATGATCAAGACTTCTTAAAGACCAAGGGAAAAGAGATGTTGGAGCAAGAGATCTCTCTACTGATAATTGGTAGATAGGAGGATTTTCAGTCTGCCTTAGACTCCTTTAATGTCTATCTTGAACAAATTGTGAAAGGATAGATAACAAAGGGGGAGAAGGTAGTTGAAGATGTAACTCGAATTGCAAATCTTAACAAGTCTTCTATGGCAAAGCGTCCTTAGCATAGCATCAACAGCAAAATCCATCTTCTTCTCAACCTGACTCATCTTCTCATCCGCACAAATAGGAGTAGCTCTTAGTATAGGCAAAAACTCATAATAGATAGAACTATTTGTAATCTTAGTTTAGAACACTATCTATAGATTGACTAAGTATTTTCAATTATTAATGAAAATTACAAGTTTTTCCCTATCAAGTTAAGAGCTTCTTAACTTCTTATATTACTTAGTATGTATGTTTTTGCTTATATACTGATGCAAGAATGTATACAAAAGACCAACCATAAAGAAAAGCTGAAGTAAGACAAATTCACAAATCGAAGAGAATTTCTCTAAGTATGGGGGAGTTAATCTGACTGAAGAAAGTTCACTCGGTATGGGGGAGACCAAATAGGAAAAGGAACTCACTCAGCATGGGGGAATCTTACATCACTTTCCATGTATTTCTATATCTTTAAACTATTTATTCAATTAATCTATTGTACTTCCAAGTTTGTTATCTGTTCCAAATGGGGGAGATTGTTGAACCCAAGTTAAAAGTACTTCACGGTACTTAAAATGTTTTGAAAATAATAAACAAACTAGGATAGTGAAATTAATTGAGTGCTAAGTAGATTCTTAATTAATCAAGTTTTATTTGAGATTGTTTAAGGGAGAACAACTTAGTTTACTGAGTCATAAGTTAAGTTATGGCCTAGAGTAAGAAAAGTAAAGTCAGCCTAGTATTACATAGTTTATAAAGATATAGACTCAGCTGAGCTGAGTTAGCTTTTATTCATAAAAGTAGAGTATATTCAACACTTAGAGAATTAAATGACACATATGTGGTTAACGATTTCTACGAGAGATAAAATATTTCCTTTAATACTTTTCAAGAGAAAATGCGCTTAAATTAACGAAGATATTCAAGTTGTCCTCATAACAAAAAGGTGTCAGTACGGAATGTTAGAGAATCCTCACTAAATTCAAAGGTAAAAGGAATCCTCTAAAATGAGCCATTTCTCAGTGTCTCCGTGTAAATCTGCAGTGTTAGCAAAGTCAATGAATCATAGAAATCCATGTTGCAACACTTGCACCTCTCTATTAGATTAGATTGCTTAAAGACGAATGATTTTTTAATGCTTTAGATTAACGGATTATTCTCGCACCTCAATGTTCGAAATCTCTATCTCTACACATCCTGGAATTTGTTTCAAACGGGTAAATTTGAAAGATTTGAAGAGAAGAGAAATTGAGAAAGTTGTTAGGATGAGAAGTTTACAATGGCTACTTCCAAGACCTTCAACTATAAATAAAAGACTGAAGCAGACATTTAAACTTGGTGAATCACCTCCAATTTCTTAAAGAGCTGAAAATCTATTCAATCAATCACAACCTTCAAAAATTCCAAATCAAGCAATCAAGCAAACGTAAATAAATCAAATCAGTTTGTAATTTAGAGATATCACTTAATGATTTAACCTTCTACAGGATTCAACGTTTTTATAAGTTGAAATCCTCTGTTCATATTTTTTTTAAGAAATCTGAGTGACAGTTTAGGAAGGGTACTTAAACTGTATTTGAGAGGTAGTTAGAGAGGAAGATACTTTATGTAATCTCTTCTACCCCATTGTAAAGGCTTATCCGCCTAAGGAAAGAAAGAAACACTAGTGAACTAAAGGTCGGAAAGGAATTTGGGGACTAGAGGTAGGTTAGGGGCCGAACCAGGATAAATCTCAGGTGTAATCATATCTAACCTTTCTCGCTTTTATTTACTTTGTATGTCTCATTGATCATTCTCTCTATTTATTAAGTTTTGCTTGAATAACCAATCTCAATCGAGTAAAGTACTTAGGAGTGATTAAAGATAAATAGTGCCAGCGAAGCTGAGCAATTTATAATTTTTAGACTTAGCACAACGCATTTTCACTTAGCACACATCTAAAAATTAAGCTTGGTAATAGCATTTTACAGAATCTTAAAAAGAATAAAGAAACACATTCAACCCCCCTCTGTTGTTATATTAAGTCATTTAGGACCAACACGTGGATTGGTGGGATTCTGTGCTTAGTGATCTCTCTATCAACCCCATGCATATCTTCATACGATCACGAAAACACTACCACATGCTTCAAAGCACATTTGTTATCTCACATTCTTCCTCAAGAATCAGATCACTTGAAATCATCACAATTTTTGGTGATTCATTTGTACCTAAAATTTATTTCATGCAAAGAAGTATCAGCTATGCTAAAAATTCTATGCGTATGAGTATGAAATACATGTTTCCATCTGGCAAAACATCACACAAGTAAGCAAAGTTCATATTCATTGATTGAAAAGCCTCATAGGCAGCGTTGTTTACATCGAAAACATTACTGATATTAAAGATTACATCTATAGCATCATCTTCCTCCCCAAGAAAATGATCTTATTCCATCTCGATGGTTGGCTCCGCTGCAATAGGGTCAGTAATGACTACCTTCTTTTCCTTAGTTGCGGCTTGGGAAACAATCTCTACAGCTACAAGTGGCAAACTTTCCTTAATGCCTCCTTTTCATCAGGACTACCAGGGCCTTGGTGATGGTAGAGTAGCTTCCTACACTTCATCCTCCATGGGTTTGGGTTTAGGTTCATCTTCAACAAAAATTTTAACCTTACCCTTATCCTTTGTAGAAGCAATAATCATAACAGGGGTAGTAACTGGAGCAACCTTATTGAGAATGGCCTTTTCTAGTTGAGCAATGGTCCTAGAGTCGTCAAGGCATTCACTTATCGAGGCCAACATACAGTCTTTGGGAAGTCATACACATCCCCAAAAATTTCAAAACCTGGTACCTCCTGCCCATTCATCATAACAGGTTCACTATCCCCCAAGTATTGCCTTCCCCCTTCAATGGAGCAAACACTAACCATGTTACAAAAAGATGGCTTATTGTGTTTATAGATTTTGTGCTTTGGGGTGAACCTTAATCCTACTTGAGGAGTAAGCAAGAGTGGGTCAATAACTTCAACCATCCCCTTGTGGTATTTGCTTAACCCTTTACCTGGGATGAACCCTTGATGGTTCATTATCCTCTTCAATCTTGTCAAGAAGTGGTAATACCCTATAGGGATTCTTTTCTTCTTTCTCTCCTCCTAAGCAATCATGGCCACCTGTAAGCTTTCTGATCCTTGTTCTGCAAAGGCAACTGCTACTATAATCTCCGCTTCTATTTTGATGAATGTACTCTAATGAACCAGCTTAATCTTTTGGTTCAAAGCAAAAGGGAAAACTCAAAGAGCATGACACCATGGCCAACCTAGGAGCAAGGAATAGGATACCGGTATGTCAAGCACGGTAAACTTCACCTTCAACCTCACCCCATTTACAGTCACCACTATGGTAAACATTCCCACAACTCCCCTCTTGGAATCATCATAAGCTCGGATGAGTCTGAATTCTCTAACATACTCTTGCTCAAACCAAGATGAGGCAACACTTTGAGTCGATGTAGGTTAAGAGTAGATCCATCATCTACCATGATGAAAGGGATTGATCTGTCAAAGATGTTGACTCAGATGAAGAGGGCCTTCTTGTGGTTCTAGCACTCTAGTGGCATATCTGACCAATCAAAGGTAATGGTTGTGTTCTTCTTTAGAGTTATCCCTTCCCCAATGGCTGACCGCATCTCAATTATTGATGTAGTCGGTAGAGCTTCCATCTCCATTAACTTCTACACTAGGCCTTGGTAGTGTGCCTCGAAAAAGCATAGTAGTTGCCAAATGCAATACTTTGATTGGGTGCTCTTAAGTTGATTCACCATGGGATCAACCTCCAACTCATCTTCATTAACTACTGGAGGCAAAGGTGGCTCTGTATGATCCCTTGTAGTTTCTTCAACTAATGAGTTACCTAGATGAATAGGATTGTTCCTGAAGACCCGCCCACTGCTATTTACTCTCAATATTTAATATTCTATCACCCTTATCTCTAAGGGAGTCCACAATAGGATTTTGCATCATCCCTTCTCCTCTTAATGATTTTGAGCTGATATGCGTCCAGGTTTATAGGCTTATTGTCATAAACAATCTCTTCTCCTTCCCTTCCACAGCCCTAACATCATCCTTCTCTCCCCTCCTTCAGGACTTCAAAACATAAGAGTCCACGTCTATTTGCTTAGCATGTACCTTCATCACTTCTTCCACCTCCTCATTCACATCATCCATGGGGTATACTAAATCAAACAAATCATAGTCATCCATTGCATTCTCTCCATGCAGAAGGGTTAACCCAACCAAAATCACTCCTTGAGCAGATTGGGTGAGCATTTCAAGGACCTAGTCAGAGGGGATCCTAGTTCATACTACTAGAATTCAGCACTTGATGTCCCTAAGGGCCCATTCCAAGTTGATCCTGCTTCAATGAGATAAATGAATCCTAAGAAGTTATCCCGAGACAGGCGATCTTGGATATCAAGTTGAGCCCCTTCAATCAACATTATTATGAGCCTTTCCTTAGAGGGCTTGTGCTTGATTTTGACCTATATTGACATCCAGCGTTGGGCATACACCCTAAAGGTCTCATGTTCATCTTACCTACAAGCAGCCAATTCTCTCTTTCCCAACATGGATTTCTCCATAAACAAGAACTATTCTTTGAATTCCCTAGAGAATCTTGCCAGCTATTCCTCATGATAAGTGACTTGTTCATGTACTAATCGCCTTCCATCCCTGATAAAAAACAAGGGAAGAGAGTGGCTAACATCTCATCAGATAAGCCTTGAGCTCAAATAAAGACTTCAAACTTGAGAATATAGAATGATGGCCCTTCATTTCCCTCATACAAACACATTCCCCCAAGATTGAACCCCAGGAAATTACACTACATGTGACCCCCTATCTCAAACGAACTTGCTTCCTCCACTATTGCCTCCGTTAATGCATCCAGAACTCATCAATGACCATAACTCACTCACCATGACTAGATTATACTACCATGTCATACACCCATCTTGATAGTAACCTCGAGTTGATATCATAAATTGGGTATCCGATCTCCTCTTCCAACCGATCTAACCTCCTCCCTTCTTCAAAAAGCATCTCATAACTCATAATTCTTAATCTAACAAAATGCTCGATATAAAATTGGTGAGTTCCCCCCTACTATCATACTTATCATAGTAGCCTCATCAAGCTTCCTCCTTGTTATCACCTAGATTCCCATCCACTTTTGGACATATTCCTTAAAACTTCTCCCCTCATTCTACTTACAAGACATGCGGTCTTGCATCCCTGTTTCTGACCTTTCCAAAAATATAAAATGCACCCTAAAAGCATTCGAAATCCACTCCTAATTATACTTCACTGACCTCGGTAGGAGAGTGTACCATTCCGCTACCAATTCTGATAGTGAACAAGGAAATAACACAGCCAATTCATCATTTGAAAAACCTTTAGCTCGTAATAGAGCTTTAAACTTATGGACATGGAAGGATGGTGTCTTTTCCATTAAAAATAGGCAAACGGTGTAGATTAAAATCCGTATCCTTATGCTAAAAGGATCCTCCAAAACCAAAAGAATTGGCTCCCTCCTTTAGGGTAGCCATGTCATGCTCTGCATCCATTCCTACTTCAATTACCATCATAAACTCTCCTGTTGATTCAGCAATATACTACAGTACTTGTCTTTCCCCAAAACCTGAATCTATCATTCTCATAGTTTTGTCAAAATGTGGGAGTGAGTTACTCTTTATACTAGGCTTTAATTTTGGCTCCTCTACTACCCTATCCTTCACCAACTTCTAGATAACCTTTAGTAAGTCTTTGCAATTATTGGTACGATGGCCTACCATAGCATGATAATTGTAGAAGTTTTACTTTTCTTCGTGTCTATGGTGTGACCAAGTCTTCAAACTATCCAACTACTTTAACTCATGAATCTTGGTGAAGAGAAAGCCTAGATTAGCTTCGTACAGAGATATCCCGTGATAGTCCTCCTTGGACAATTTTACCACCGCCATGGGCTTAGACTAAATAAATTATACGGTTGTTTGCTTTCCCTTGGCCTATGAAGAGTTGGAGGATGAAGATCATAAGTCATTTTTCTTGAACCACTTCTTACTCGAAAGCTACCCCACTAGCGTCTCCAGGGATTCAATCTATCCCATCCTTTCAGCCTTCTTAAATACCTTACGTAGGAAGAGAAAGTATCTATTCACAATCTCTTCCTATAAGCTAGCAAGGTACCAGCCAGCAGCTTTGCAATCATCTCAGGCATTCTGAGATGATCCTTTAACAAGACTTGTGTAGCCATCCACCTAGTGTAATATGGCTTTAACATTTATCCCAACTTTTGCCTCACTAATTCTAAGTTTTGCATGGTGAAGCCATATTGTTCCACCAAGGCTGCCAACAGGCACTCCCAGTTGTGAGACACCTTCACTAGTAAATTGTTATACCATTGGTTTGTAGGGTTTACCAATGTCAATATAAACATTTTTGCCAACGTCTTATCGCTTATCTTGCGAGCCCTCCTTATAGTCTCGTAATTCGTTAGGTGGGCTTGGGGATTTCCCTCCACATTGAATTTCACTAGCTCCAGCATAATGAAATTCTCTAGGAGCCAGTCATCACTATGCATTGCTGGTGGTGCAGGATAGTAGATGGGCTGAAAGCCGGGGTACTAATTAGCATGGGTGGCTAAATTCGATGCCATAACTCCTCCATGCTTGGTTGCTGGTATGGTGAATGGCCTACCTCAGTCCTAGCTTGATACCCATACTAGCCATACTATCCTTGGGGATAAGTAGGACCCCTCGCACTGAAAGCTAGGTGGAGCCATGGTCTGACCTGAATACTATGTTGGTTGTGTGG
Source organism: Euphorbia schlechtendalii (assembly GCA_949673415.1). Taxonomy (NCBI): domain Eukaryota; kingdom Viridiplantae; phylum Streptophyta; class Magnoliopsida; order Malpighiales; family Euphorbiaceae; genus Euphorbia; species Euphorbia schlechtendalii. The sequence goes on from CATIWQ010361184.1 coordinate 11,477, forward strand.
GGAAGTTCGCACTGAAATCAATGAAAGAAGGGGTAAGGAAGTTTTGTGTTTCCCTATACTGAGAAGAGAAGCTCTGTACTGAAGGGATGAAGCTGGAAGGCTGCCTCACTACCCTTACTACTATTGTGAATAACTGAAAACCTAACCGCCCCGGTTGAATTATCTATTCAAGAACCAACCAATCTGATTCTATCCCGGCCTGAACATTGCTTCCCGAAATCTGACTCGTGCCGAAACTAGCTCGACCCAACCTGAAAGGAACTTGCGCTTGGGGTAGAGCTAACCTTGTCTAGCTATAGATTTGTTGGGGTTATGAAGTCTATGGGCCAAATTGAGAAACATTAGCGAGATTGCTAAATTGGCCACTAGAAGATGGGAATGTATGATGGGTAGAGCCATACCTCCTAGCCATAGGATGGCTGGCTGCAGTGAGACCCTATAGATTCGCGATAAGTTCCTGATCAATTGGAGATGATATAGGCCTTCCTTTCTGGTGACATGCCCCTTGGGATTATCCATTTCTTTCTTTGAATACCCTTGGTGGTTGATGCCCCTTACGGGCGGGTTAACCATTTCTCTCTGTAGTGTCCCTTTAATAGTCAGAAACCATTTCTTTCTTTGGTTACAATCATTGTGTGCCCCTTATTAGTTGAAATTCTATTGGTTTTGACCATTGGAACTGTCAGAGCAGGGTACCTGAATCCATTTTAAAGGCGACCCCATTGAGATAACCATTTCTTTCTTCAGTTATGTTTTGAATTTCCTAGGTAAGATGTTGACTTGCTTCCTGTGACAAATCAGAGAAAAGTATAATGTTAATACATTTTATGACACATGTTTTAATTATTTGATTGAGTTTATGCAAAGTAAAAAGTTTTGCCCCTTCAATCAAAAATTAAAACATGATGAAGAAATGAGTTTGATGAAAATTCAGGGATATCCCAAAGATCGCTCTGTTGTTCAAGGAGGCTTTTGTGATTATGATGTTGCAACGTTGCTTGAACGGACTTTAGGCTTGAGTAGGGCCATCGTCCTTTTGGTGTTTACAGGTTCCTCAAGTGAAGGTGGGGTTTTTTTTATTTACTAGGATGGTATTGCCCTGGTTTGGCATCACCTTTACTTGTAAGTGATATGATGCTTATGTAATGTATGCATGATTTTATGCATGGATAATATTTATCACATGATGTATGTTCATATATTGCAGGTGTTGTGGGCTTCATTCATTGAAGAGCCTTCTCTCCAAATAGCCCTGACAAATGTTGATTGAGGTGAGAATTGGCATTTTTGAACCATGAAATGCTCGGTTTCCATTTCGGTTGTAGGTGTAACCAACCCGCTAGTAAGGCTAGGGAAGAAAGAAATAATAGAAAAAGGGCTCCAATATAAAGATCTTCGTTAGTACGTAAACCGATTATATACCACCATTGATAAACACCAGAATAAGCAATATTCACCGGTCCAGGGGCACCCCCTCGAGTAAAAGCTTCCACGGCTGGTTGACCAAAATGCGGATCCCAAATTGCATGAGCAATGGGTCTTACATGTAAAGGGTCCTGTACCCATCTTGAATAAATTGAACGTTATTTACTCACTTGAAATCTTATCGATTGACATCACACATTCTCATAAACATATGCATAATGTTTTTAGCATATACGACACATCATGTCATGAAATTAATTTGGGTATTAATGGATCCCTTACAATTGTAATAAGTTCAAATGATTTGACTCTTGAGGGAAAGTGAGAGATAAACACAGGTACTTAGACAACGCGTGAGAGCATTTGCCAGATCCTATGAAGATGTAAGGTCAACAAAAAGATTGCCAAGCACATAACCTCCACTAACTATTAAATCAAACAAAAGTCAAAATGATCGAAACTATAATCGGTTAAAATGTCAATAGAGCGAATTGAAGTTAAGTTCCCCAAAATGGTCAAACAACTGGCATAATGGGTTTACATAATGCCAAAGATACAAAGAAAAAGTTGGGTCATTGAGAATGTCAACAACTCCATTACATGACTCACCAACAATTATGGGCGGATCATTATACTCTTCACCCTCAATGGAATCAAGCTTGTTTATTAACTCTATTAGGGTTAAATGAGTCTTAAGCCTGACCTGTGTGGCCATCCAATGCTCATAGTAAGATTTCAAGCTCTTGCCTTGCTTCCATCTTATAGCCTCCAAATTTTTCATTGTGGTTACCATCTGAGTGTTGAACCCATAATGCCCCATCATAGCCTGAGAAAGATTATTCCAATTATAATCTACATTAAACGGAAGGTGACTGTACCATTCGTTAACTGGGTGACCAAAGGTGATAATGAAAAGCTTAGCCATTATTTGTTCACTTACCCTCAATGCCCTCATTACTATTTGGTAACGTGTTAAATGAGCACGTGGGTCGCTAGAATCCACATACTTCTCAAATTGTAGTATCACGAAGTTTGGTGGTAAGCTACTTCATCTTTGACTATCGACTGTGCAAGGTATGTACTCATGAGATGGCCATCGTGAGTGGCCAAGAATTGTTGCCACAATTCCACCATGCCTGGTTGCTAGAGAATACCATTTCTAGTGCTTGGATAGAAACTATACTACCCTAGGGAAAGGTAGTTCCCCTAGGAGTTACCACAAAATTGGGCAGCTGAGGGATAGCTTGGAATTGTGTGAAAAATGGTGCACTCCAATTAGGAATAGATTGTTGGGCCACTCGTTGATAAGAAGACCTTGGTGCAAACATTGACTAACCATGTTATCCCAAGAAGAACTGATTCTTGGATTGATGTTGTACAGGTTTGGCAACATTATATCTTGGCTGACGAATCAAAGCTTGATTCTAATTCAGTTGAATAAGTTCTATCCCTAATTGGTAAAAGGCAGTAGGAGCATTTTTATGAGTTGGATGCATCATATGAGAAGTAAGAGGTCCACTTGTGCTAGGTAGACTAGTCGGACTATTGATGTTAAGGGTGACGTCTGGGTTGGACTCCACATCATGAGCCCTTTCCATGGGCTGACTTATCCCTATGTGCTGACAAATAATTGATGCTAGTTGCTCACTGTTTGCAAGGGCATTCAAGGCAGCTGTAATCTCTGTGCGTACCGATGACTAATGTGTCAGTTGAGAGTTCTATCCCGTAAGGAATGGCTGATCCTCCCTCGCAACTTCATCTTTTAGATTGGCCATGCTATAAAAATTAAAATTTGCATGCTGAATTGAATATGAATCGAAACCTGATTCTTCACTTGAGTCAGCATACGGAACCCCTCACGCTAGAAGAAATACGGACCAAGTGATGAGCAGGATTTTTCCAAGTCCCCCTTATACACAAGTAGAGGATCAGACCATGAATGTAAGATTCATAATGCGATTCATGATGTGTAAAAATGCATGAGATGTCAATGTCATGGCTGCATATACAAGGGGTTAAAGTTCCATGATGCGAGATAAATAATGTGTTTGTCAATCCATTTCAAAATAATAGGTTAGTTGTTAAATAAAATGAAAAATGTAAAAATAAAAATCCAACCAGGGAGAATGGATTTGAGATCCATACGACATCTATGTGACATCGTAACTTGGGTGGTGTAAATGAGGTGACCCAGTTACCCACGTGTTAATAGGTCAATAGTTTGAGATGGAATGAAGAGGTCGAATCAATTCTGGGTAAACAGTGCGACATACCCTGATGAAATCGAATTAAAATAAAATGAAAACAAATACAATATGTAGTTATCAGATGAATGATTTGGTTATTTTTCCCACTTAGGGTAGAGTTTTGGATGCTAGTGTGGTCATCACTATTTGAGGGTATGCGGTGATACATGAATCATTGCCCAGAGTGGGCGAATGGTTCGGGTATTAAGCGTATACCCTTAAAGATTGGTAAGGCAGGACTTTTGTGTTAGACATATGCCATAGAGGCAATTAGGGTGATATATCTTTATTAGTTATAATGTACAAACAGTTTCGAATTATTATTAATAATAATTAAGGCATCTTTGTTGCTTATCAATTCTTTCTGTTTATTATTGTGTCTCGCTGGTATCATATATGTTTAATATGTATATGCACATTGATAAGACAAAGTTCATGATTATTTTATAGCGTAAAAGTACATGGACATAGTGGGAGCTATATGGTGTGAGACTACACATACATGTTACTATCAATAGTCTAAATATCCCTAATCATAGTTTTATTAAGACTGGACATCAATGGAATGGACACACTAGTATGTGTAGGCTTACTCCTTGGATTAGATCCAAGCAACCGATCTCATGAGCTAAAGGTGGTACTTTGATTTAACACTGTTTGCAAGATTTTGGCTATATTCATTCTCAAAGGCTTATCCCCGGTAACGGCGCCAAAAACTTGTTCGCCACTTTTCTATTGATAATATAAAAGTTCTAAATATGAACAGGTGTTGTTAGTACCACTTATCAAATAGAAAAATGTTGATAACGATAAGTATATATTTGCGATGTAGTTTTAAAAGATATCGATCCCACGAGGAAGGAATCGGTTCTAAGGACCAACTAGAGTTACAGAACAAAAGAAATAAGATAAATTGTAGGGTTTGGATGATAGACTGATGAATAAACAAATGCATGGATATATTAGAGAAGACATAAACTATATAGATATTCCCTAAGAGCGAGTATATTAGAGAAAATACACTAGATAACTATAACAAACACAATTCTAGATGCCCAAATATCAATAATTCACCGTAGAGCAACACATGAAATAACTTTTCTAAATCTAAGGTAAACGAATTATGACACTTATAAAAACCTGGATAACAATACTACTATTCTTAGTACGAGTCACTCTCACATAACCATATTTAGCAAGTTACCCCTCCAAAAATGTTGGCTCACTAAACAGCGTTTTAATCACAGATCCAATGATTATACACAATCTTGTTAACCTCAAAACTACTCTTAAAGTTAACTCGGAAGCATATAACTTCATTAATATAAATGACCCAAGACGAAATACTCGTTATAACATATAGACATATCATAAATTTTGAAATAGAAAGTATAAGTAGAAACAAAGTAAAGTTGTAAGGTATGCAAGTGAAAGCTAAAGTTGATCAAACTGTATCCACTCTTTTAATGGGAGTCGTCAATTCCCACAATTCCTGGGTCTACTTTGAATTCGGTCTCGACTCGTACAGAACCTTTGCTAGGATGCTATTCTTTGTAAATATCGAACAAATGAATGTTGAAGAACAGAAACTTTTATTGATAAGTGCTTTGTAATTACACTCCTACACCAATCACTTGAATTTGTGTAGAATTCTAGTGATTGAAATAAAAATCAGTTCACTTATACATTTTTCTCACTAACACTTTGAACGTAACAAAATCTATACAATTTTCAATCTCTATCATGTATCATATGCTCTGTCGATTATCACCATCTACTATGCATAGCACCCCACGAAATTAGCTTTTTTGGGACTCTATTTATAGAGTGTGAAGGGTTGTGTCTATCCAAACGAAGATTCATGTCCATTGGCAAAGGGTTTCACCACTTCAATGTGATTGGATGCAAGGTTTCATCCTCATCTTCAATGGAAAGGCACCTTCTCATGATTGGATTGCTTCTAAAAGGTGTTTTTTCATCTGATGGTTGATGGCGGTTGATCATCCTTATCCGACGGTTGGAAGTTGAGAAGAGTTGACCAAAAACTATCACAAGTCGCAAGCATGATATACATGTCACGATCATGAACAATAGTTGGTAACTTTTTGTTTGTGAAGGATGACAAGTAGCGACCGCGAATGGGTATCACAATCGTGACATGTGTTTTTCTTCACGATTTTTCTTTGCAACTTTGTTGATCTTTGACAACTTCGATCCTAAGCCAATTCATTATGTTCCACGCATCTTTTTACACCTTTTTCACTCTTTTTATATAGAATTCCATCTTTGATCATTTTACTCCCAAGATTCACCTAGTTTCTGCACTTACATAAAAACCAACTATATACCACGTGAAATCTATTATATGAAGTATAAAATGACTTTAAACCATATCATTTTATAAGTAAAAGTATCTAGATAATAAGTGTAATTATATACTTATCACACCCCCACACTTAACTTTTGCCTTAACCTCAAGGTAAACATAACAGAAGTGTATAAAATAGTGATTCAAGTTTGTACCTCATTTGGCGAAAAGACTATCGTAGTGAGTACCACATTCCCACGTTGCATAAAGTTCAAGTAAAAGTTAGAAATTTCCCACAAATTAGTAGTGAGAAATTTATATAGTTTAGTTGCGTACCTTTGCTCTTAATGGAGGGTTAACCGAATTGCGTCTTCATATAAGCTTTATATGCTCGCTCGAATATTTCCTTCTCTCAAGTATAGTATAAAGTATAAAGGATAAAGGGAGCATGCTTTCAAAAGATTGATCTCAAGGCATTTTTAGGCAACCTAGGAAGCTAAACACTCTCAGTGGTTCATTTTATGCTCCATAACACTCTCCCCTTTTTTTTGTGGTTGCATTTTATGCTTCATACCACTTTCTCTCATTTTTGTTTCTTTTAAGTATATGTTTTTTAAGTACAGATTTGTACTTTGCACCCATTTTTCATGCTATGCTTTCTTTTCTTTTTTCACTCATTGAATGGTTATAGTTTCTGCTCCATACCATTCCTCACCCTTTGCATAACTCATTGGTTATCCTCTCTTTCTTTTGATTTTTCTCTCTTAATACCCTCATCCTTTATTGATCACTTTCAAAGTAATATGGCTATAATTTCCCAACACTTTAGAAACACTCAATACTTATAGGACGTATTCGAGAATAACATATAAAACTCATAGTAAGAACACTACTAGATATTACTCCATTTAAAACTTATCGGTAGCATTAAACTAAAACTATACAACTTATACTAATTCATGTTGCATTGAAATATATAGAAACTTACTCGGAATGTTGCTTTTGAATGTTACTCACCACTCATCCTTGCCAAATGCTAAATGTTGTGCTATGAAGCGCTCACACTTTCAACGTGCGCTCAAACTCGAAATAAAAATTTTGTTCGAAATTTGCATTAACATCAAACTTGATATACCTAACACTCACAATAACCTTAAACATATGTTAGTATAGTATAAGTGATTTTCATTCTTCAACTTTTTTAATTTATTTGATTTTTTTGGATTTTTGGGATTTTACACAAATGCCCCCCCACACTAAAGGACACAATGTCCTCATTGTGAGAGATTTTACTAAATATGAAAAAACAAATACGAAAAACACAAAAATGAAAAGAAAATAAAAAGAAAAAGAAATTGAACCCATTTTCAATCATCCGAACTTGAATCTGGAGCACTCAGAGAGATATCCATATTCTTCATCCTGAAGTATGACTTCAACTTACGGTTCAAAGAAATGTTAGATTGTGTAAGTTGAGGAACATCTTGTTGTATAGAAGCAATATCAAGACAAGCTTTATTGACATCATTGATAAACTTTCCTCTCCAAGCATCTTCATTGGCATGTGTACTCCCGGAGGTTTGTCTTGCTTCACTACTTCCGATTTGAACTTTTTCAATGCCTTCGTCATGTTGGTTCTCTCGAGAAGTAGATTCTTCTATTGGTCTCAGCTTCCTAACCCTTACTCCATATTATAAAATGTAAATTTTACTTTTTCTTCTTTGACTAATCCTGCTCTCTTCATGTAAACTCCTCCCATAAAGTTGAATTTCTCTCTAGGATTATATCGGTACGGCAGTTGATTCTTTGCTCCCAAAATAATTCCGCAAATTGTATTCACCCCTCCAACTCATGGCCTTTTATGTGTAGTAAGACTAGTGATGGATTCTAACACATACATCGGAAACTTTGGTCTTAATTGCAAAGCTGCGCACTCCAATATAACCAAATCTTTCATTGATACTTTGGTAGTTTCGTGTTGGAAGAAAAGACTTTGAGATATAAACTTGTGGAGGTAAAGAAGACTGTTGCTCCGAATGTTCTTGTTAGATGAGTTTTTGACATCATATCGATCCAATCCCATTAAATTAGTCCATACACTCTTTAAATCATAATCTTCTTCCTTTTCTATTTCTTCATAGGTATCTCCTTGGATATCAAAGTTCTTCATCCTTCTTTATCGCTCAACTTCTTTTTCACTGTAGATGGGAAAAGGACATCCATATTTGGTTTGTTTATTAACCAACTTATTCTTTCCCTTGGTTGCTGCTGATTTCCTGGGAGCCATTGAAATTGAATTCAAGAGTTTGAAAGAAGGATTTGTGTTTTGATTTTGGGAAAAACAAAGAAAATTTGCTTTGCAAAAGATTGAGTTTGTAAAAGAGATTGATTGATTGTGAAAATAAACTAGGAAAGTAGTTATATATATAGGAAATAGGGTAATTATTGCTGTTTCAATGGATATATATGATTTGTAACCATTAGAAATAGAGCCGTTATAGCAATAACTGCTGTGAAATCGCACTTGTCGCGATCGCGAAACATAGTCGCAATCGTGAATTTCTCCATGCAGAAACAGAATGTTTTGACAACTTAACTAGCGAGCACGAAATTGTCACGAGCGCGAAATGTTAAAATCCAAAAATTTTGTTCTTTTCTTTTATTTTAAAACAACACTAACTTAAAAACACACACAAAAACAAAATAAAAATAAATAAATAAATAAATAAATATAAATATATATATATATATATATATATATATATATATATATATATATATATATATATATATATATATATTTGGAAAAGGTGTTTTCTACTCTTACCAAATCGTTCTATTTCTGATTCGAAAGATGCCAAACTTTCTCCCGAACTACGCGTACTTGGCATGCACACTCTAGAAAGAAAACTCAATGAATAAGCCAGAAAAATATGTTAATAACAAAATTTAAATACTTAAAACCAAAAACAAATAAATCTATTGACACATAAATATAATTACCTATTTTCTGGCAATTTGATCTCTAAAACGCATTTGTCTTCCCTGGCAACGACACCAAACACTTGTTCGCAAGATTATAGCTATACTCTTTCCGAAAGGCTTATCCCTAGTAACGGCGCCAAAAAACTTGTTCGCCACTTTTCTATTGATAATATAAAAGTTCTAAATATGAACAGGTGTTGTCACTACCACTTATCAAATAGAAAAATGATGATAACTGCAAGTATACAGTTGCGATGTAGTTTTAAAAGATATCGATCCCACAAGGAAGGAATTCGGTTCTAAGGACCAACTAGAGTTATGGAACAAAAGAAATAAGATAAATGTAAGGTTTGAATGATAGACTGATGAATAAACAGATGCATGAATAGATTAGAGAAGATGTAAACTATATAGATATTCCCTAAGAGCAAGTATAGTAGAGAAAAACATGCAAAATCATTAAGAATATTTCATACACTAGATAACTTTAACAAACTCGGTTCTAGACTCCCAAATATTCAATAATTCACCACAGAGCAATACATGAAATGACTTTTCTAAATCTAGGGTAAATGAATTATGAAACTTATAAAAACCTGGATAACAATAATACTATGCTTAGTACAAGTCTCTCTCACATAGCCATATTTAGTAAGTTACCACTCCAAAAATGTTGGCTCACTAAAGAACGTTATAATCACTGATCTAATGATTATACACAATCTTGTAAACCTTGAAACTACTCTTAAAGTTAACTCGAAAGAATATAACATCATTAATATAAATGGCACAAGATGAAATACTCGTTATGACACATAGATATATCATAAATTTCACAATAGAAAGTATAAGTGGAAAATAAAGTAAAGTTGTAAGGTATGCAAGTGAAAGCTAAAGTTGATCAAACCGTATCCACTCTTTTAATGGGAGTCATCAACTCCCATAATTCCTAGATCTACTTTGAATTCGGTCTCGACTCGTACAAAACCTCCGCTAGGATGCTATTCTTTGTGAATATTGAACAAATGAATGTTGAAGAACAGAAACTTTTATTGATAAGTGCTTTGCAATTACACTCATACAAAAATCACTCGAATTTGTGGAGAAATCTAGTGATCGAAATAAGAATTGAATCACTTATACATTTTCTCACTAACACTTTGAACGTAAAAGAAATCTATACAATTTTCACTCTCTATCATGTATCATATGCTCTATCGATTATCATCATCTACTATGCACTACACCCCACAAAATTGGTTTGTTTGGGACTCTATTTATAGAATGCAAAGGGTTACGTCTATCCAAACGAAGATTCATGTCCATTGGTGAAGTGTTGCATCACTTCAATGTAATTGGATGCAAGGTTTCATCCTCATCTTCAATGGAAAGGCACCTTGTTGTGATTGGATAGCTTCCAAAAGGTGTCTTTTCATCTGACAGTTGATGGCGGTTGATCATCCTTATCCGACTTTTGGAAGTTGAGAAGAGTTGATAAAAAAACCGTCACAAGTCACGAGTGTGATATACATGTCGTGATTGTGAACAATGGTTGGTATCTTTCTGTTTGTGAAGGATGACAAGTTGCGACCGTGAATGGGTATCACAATCGTGACATGTGTTTTTCTTCATGATTTTTCTTTACAACTTTGCCAATCTTTGAGAACTTCAATCCTAAGCCAATTCATTATCTTCGATGCATCATTTTGCACCTTTTTCACTATTTTTACATAGAATTCCATCTTTAATCATTTTACTCCCAAGATTCACCTAGTTTCTGCACTTACATCAAAAGCAAATACATACCATGTGAAATCTTTTATATGAAGTATAAAACAACTTTAAACCATATCGTTTTATGAGTATAAGTATCATGATAATAAGTGTAATTATACACTTATCAACACACATGAATGTATTTCGATTATACATTGGAGACCACTATAAGACAGACACTCAGAAATTACTATATCCATGTGTTGGTGTCATGTCTTATTGTAGTAGTAGTACAAGTATCCTCAGACCTGAGATACGGTTACCTTGTGTAGGAGTTGCTATATTTTAGGTCATACTTATTCATACCCTGGCGATCAGGATGACACGGGTGATTACGGGTATAACGATGATCACATTTTGGTAAAGTGTAGTCAAGATGGGATCCATCTCTCCTAATATGGTGATATAATGGGAGATGTACCTTAGGGTCCCTTGTTGAAGTGACACACTCATAAACCTCTGATAAGAGTATAAGATTAATAGAACAAGTTTCTAGTCAATCAAGATACATAATGGCTTAGTGGTGTTCTTCATGAGTAAGTCTAATCCAAGATAGCTACGACTATTACATGAGCTAAAACTTAATTCGAGCTCAATAAACTGGATGGTACTTAACTTGATGGAAGGAGTGTATTATATTGGCTATCACTGTAGAACTAGATCAAGTCACAGATATGTGATGTTCTGAGTATCGGGTTATCATACGCCTTTGCTAGAAAGCTCATTTGATCATCTAAAGCTATCAAGTTCCACATTGATCTGGAACATAAAGCCTAAAGGTGCCCGAATGGGAAGCTAAGTTTAGGTTAACCTCTAGCGGTTCTATACTTTAGAATCCTATGAGGTCACACCCTTTGGGTCTTCATCGGACTATGTAAAGAACCTACAGACTGGGTCTGTACTGAAATTACAAGTTATGAAATTAGTGAGAAGAATTATTAATTGGCTTAACCGAATTAATAATTAAAATGAATTATGAGAAAATAGGGAAAACTAATCAGAGAAAGCAAGGGAATTTATCCCGTTGCGAATGAGCCTCGAAAAGAACATTGTTGTTCAAGGTGGGGCCCACGTGACTGCCTCGTAAGCTGAAAAGCTTGCAGGCCGCTAGCTCGCAGGCTGCAAGCACGCAAGCGCTACCTATGGCAACACTTGCGTAGGCTTGCAGTTGCAAGCCTGCTAGGTGCAAGCCGCAAGCTTAGGCTTGCGGCATATGAGGGAAGCCTACTAAGACTTCCCTCAAGTGGCGCATGGGTCAGCCCACGATTCACCCTAACCTACGCGGCTGATCCAATAACCATCCATCCCATGCAGAGTTATAATGGGAGTATATCACTCCCCCATTTTTCCCTATATATAGGATTCAGGCCTCATTATTCACATAGTAAAAAATGCTTAGAGCTAATTTTCTCTCTGATTTCTACTCTCCTCTTCTTTTGTTGTGTGAGATCCTCCACGAGTTTCTCTAAACAAATTGAAGAGTTATTTTAGAAGGCTATAAGTTTAAGTGAGCTATCGAGGGATTATTTTCGTGTTGATTTTTCGAGAAGTCTAGCATCTGCTGTCAATCGAGGGGTTCTACCTCTTTGAGGTTTTGGTCGGTGAAGATCCATGTGAATCAATCATAGAGGCTCTCCTAGTTTGGAAGCTTGTGCTGTCAGAATAACTCAAAGGGAACACCACTACCAAAAGAGAGATCAAGCAAGCATCAATTGGTAATGCTTTAATCTTTAGATGCTAGGTTTCTTTTATATGTTTTATAAATATAAAAGCATCTATGGAACATTTTAACTTAGATTATATCAATCATGGCATGCTTAGGAGATCCTTAGGTTAATTTTAAGTTTTAAAATTCCATCTTGCAAGGATTGCATGTTCAATTATAGCCTTGATTAACCAGCATTTTGAAATAAGTTTGCTCGTGTGGGCTTAGGTTCGGATGTCAATGTGGACATCACACAATGTGGGAAGGTATATTTTTGGGTACTTGTTTGTCTCGTGTGGGCTATTAGTTAGATGTCGAGTGGGCACCTCATAGGTAATGTGTGGGATATGTTATTACCCCGTGTCAGTTTAGTGTCGATGTCAAGTGGATATTACACAAAAATTTAGGTATAAAGGTACATTCACTTTATACGGGCTAAGGGTTGGATGTCGAGCGGACATCCCACCAAAATGAGGGTATATTTTCCCCGTACGGGCAAAGAGTTGGATGTCAAGTAGACATCTCACCGAATGGGATATTTCATGACTCTAATTGGTTCATGTTGTCCTAGGGTGACATGATCACAAGGTTTTGACTCTAATAAATCTGAGGGCTTATATTCTGCAATAAAGCCAAAAACCTTGTTCCCCACTCTTCTACCAATAAGTTAAAAGTTCAAAATATGAACAGGTGTTGTCAGTACCGCTTATCAAAATGGAAAAATGGTAACCACTGCAAGTATACAATTTCGATGTAGTTTTAAAAGATATCGATCCCGCAGGGAAGGAATTCGGTTCAAAAGACCAACTAGAGTTACGGGGTAAAAAAATATGGAATTTATGTTTCAGGGGTTTGGATGATAGATGGATGAATGGATAGATGTATGAACAGACTAGAGAAGATGTAAAATATAGAGATATTCCTATGAATAAGTTTAATAGAGAAAAACATGGAAAATCATCAAGAATATTTCGTACACTAGATAACTTCAACAAATAAGGTTCAAGATGCCCTAATATTCAATAATTCACCACAGAGCAACACATGAGATAACTTTTCTAAATCTAGGGTAAACGAATTATGACACTTATAAGAACCTGGATAACTATATCACTATGCTTAGTATGGGTTGCTCTCACATAGCCATATTTAGCAAGTTACCACTCCAAAAATGTTGGCTCACTAAACAACGTTATAATTACAGATCCAATGACTTTACACAATCCTGTTAACCCTGAAATCACTCTTGAAGTTAACTTGAAAGCATATAACTTGATTAATATAAATGACACAAAACGAATTACTCATTATGACACATAGACATATCATAAACTGAGAAATAAAAATGTACAAGCACAAAACAAAGTAAAGTTGTAAGGTATGAAAGTGAAAGATAAAGTTGATCTAACCGTATCCACTCTTTAATAGGAGTCGTCAATTCCCGCAATTCCTACATCTACTTTGAATCCGGCCTCGACTCCTAAAAAACCTCCACTGGGATGCTATTCTTTGTGAATCTCGAAGAAAAGAATGTTGAAGAATGAAAACTTTTATTGATAAGTGCTTTGCAATTACACTCATACAACAAAAGCTCGAATTTGTGTAGAAATATAGTGTTCGAAATAGGAATCGAATCACTTATACATTTTAATCGCTAAGACTTTGAACGTAGCAAAATCTAGATATTACACTCTCTATCTATACACCCACAGTATTATTCAATGCCTTCTAATCATGCCATAACCATGCACCATGAAAATATTGAGTTTTGAACCCTATTTATAGAGTGTGAAGGGTTACGTCTATCCAAACGAAGAGTCGTGTCCATTGGGGAAGAGTTGCATCACTTCAATATGATTGGATGCAAAGATTTATCCTCATCCACAATGAGAAGGCACCTTTTCATGATTGGTTCACTTCGAAAAGGTGTCTTTTCGGTTGGTAGTTGATGGCGATTGATGGGGGTTGATTGTTCTTATTCGGCGGTTGAAAGAACAGAAGAGTTGACCAAAAACCATCAAGGTCGAGACCGCGAATGTGTATCACAATCGTGAATACATTGGTTGGCAACTTTCTGTTGTCAAGGTTAACAAGTCGTGACCGCGAAATATGTGTCACGATCTTGACATGCCTTTTTCACATGATTCCTCTTTGTGATTTCTACCGATCTTTGACATCTTCGATCCTTTGCCAATTCCTTCAGTTCCATGCAACTTTTTGACCCTTTTTCACTCTTTTCGCATAGATTTCCAACTTTAATCATTTTACTTCCAAGATTTACCTAGTTTCTGCATTTGCATTAAAAACAACTACATACCATGTGAAATCTTTTATATGAAGTATAAAATGACTTAAACCATAATGTTTAATGATTGAAAATATCATGATTATAAGTGTAAATATACACTTATCACACCCCCACACTTAACTTCTGCCTTGTCCTCAAGGTAAAAACAACAAAAGTGTATAAATTAGTATTCAAGTTTATACCTCATTTGGCGAAAGACTATTGTAGTGAGTACCACATTGCCACATTGCATAAGATTCAAGTAAAAGTTCAAAATTTCCCACAAATTAGTAATGTGCAATTTATATAGTCCAGTTGCTTACCTTTGCTCTTAATAGAGGGTCAACCGAATTGTGTCTTCATATAAGTGTTATATGCTTACTCGAATATTACCTTCTCTTAAGTACAACATAAAGTATAAAGGACAAAGGAAGCACACTTTGAATAATTTTGATCTCAAGGAATTTTTAGGTAACCTAGGATGCTAAAAACACTCGTAGTGGTTGCATTTTATGCTCCATACCACTCTCCCCTTTTTCTAGTGGTTGCATTTTATGCTCCATACCACTCTCTCTCATTTTTTTCTTTTAAGCATATATTTTTTAAGTACAGATTAGTACTTTGCACCCATTTTTCATGCTATGCTACATTTTCTTTTTTCACTCATTGAATGGTTGCAGTTTCTGCTCTGTACCATTCCTCACCTTTTGCATAACTCATTGGTTATCATCTCTTTCTTTTGATTTTTCTCTCAATACCCTCATCATTTATTGATCAATTTCAAAGTATTATGGCTATAGTTTCCCAACACTTTAAACACACTCAGTACTTATAGGACTTATTTGAGAATAACATATAAAACACATAGTAAGAACACTACTAGATATTACTCCACATAAACTTATCGGTAGCATTAAACTAAAACTATATAACTTATACAAATTCATGTTGCATTGAAATGTATATCGAAACTTACTTGGAATGTTGCCTTTGATTGTTACTCACAACTCATCCTTGCCAAATGATAAATGCTATGCTAACAAGCGCTCACACTTGAAACAACTTGTTCAAATCATGCACTAACATCAAACATATAATACCTAACACTCATGATAACCTTGGAACATATGTTAGTATAGTATAGGTATGGATAATGTATAAATAACACAAAATCAAGAAAAGTTTTTCATATTCTTCAACTTTTTTAATTTATTTGATTTTTTTTGGATTTTTGGGAATTTTTACAAATGCCCCCCCTACACTAAAGAACACAATGTCCTCATTGTGAGAGATTTTACTAAATATGAAAAGCAAAAGATTAAAAACAAACAACTTGTCTAAAAATTTGAAAAAGAAAAGTAAAGAAACGAGTAAACTCGTCTATTGAGAAGGAGAATCTGGGACCCATATCGCGATCATGAAGGCCTGTCTCGATCATGATTTCCTTAAGAAAAGGAACTGAAGGTTTTGCTGTATAATTTTCACGATCGTGATCTATAGTCGCGATCGAGACCTCCTTTAATCTTTCTATTTCTTCAATTTTTTAACATAGTATCCTAGTCTCCCAGTATTTGATCTCTAGGACGCACATGCCTTCCCGGGTAACGGTGCCAAAAACATGATCATAAGATTTTTAATTACACTTTTTTCGAAAGACTTATCACTGGTAACGGTACCAAAAACTTGATAGCAAGGTTTTGACACTACTAATTTTGAGGTCTTATATTTTATAATGAAGCCAAAAACCTTGTTCTCCACTCTTCTTCTGATAAGTTAAAAGTTCAAAATACGAACATGTGTTGTCAATACAGCTTATCAAAATAGAAAAATGGTGACCACTGCAAGTATATAGTTTCTATATAGGTTTAAAAGATATCGATCCCACAGGGTAGGAATTCGTTCTAAAGACCAACTAGAGTTGCAGGGTAAATGAAATTATGGAATTTATATTGGAGGGGTTTGGATGATAGACGGATGAATGGAGAGATGTATGAACAGACTAGAGAAGATGTAAAACGTAGAGATATTCCTATGAACAAGTTTAATATAGAAAAATATGCAAAATCATCAAGAATATTTCATACACTAGATAACGTCAACAATAAGGTTCTAGACACCCTAATATTCAATAATTCATTTCAGAGCAACACATGAGATGACTTTTCTAATTCTAGGGTAAACGAATTATGACACATATAAGAACCTGGATAACTATATTACTATGCTTTGTACGGTTTTCTCTCACATAGCCATATTTAGCAAGTTACCACTCCAAAAATGTTGGCTCACTAAAAAGCATTATAATCACAGATCCAGTGATTATACATAATCTTGTTAACCCCGAAATCACTCTTGAAGTTAACTCGAAAGCATATAACTTGATTAATATAAATGACGCAAAACGAATTACTCATTATGACACATAGGCATAACATAAAATTCGAAATAGAAAGTATAAGCAGAAAACAAAGTAAAGTTGTAAGGTATGCAAGTGAAAGCTAAAGTTGATCAAAACATATCCACTCTTTAATGGGAGTCGTCAATTCCTGCAATTCCTACGTCTACTTTAAATCCGGTCTCGACTCGTACAGAACCTCCGCTAGGATGCTATTCTTTGTGAATCTCAAATAAAAGAATGTTGAAGAACAAAAACTTTTATTGATAAGTGCTTTGTAATTACACTCATACAACAAATGCTCGAATTTGTGTAAAAATATAGTGATCGAAATAGGAATCGAATCACTTGTACATTTTTTTCGCTAAGACTTTAAATGTAACAAAATCTTGATATTACATTCTCTATCTATACACATACATTATCATTCAATGCCTTCTAATCATGCCATAACCATGCACAATGAAAATGTTGAGTTTTGAACCCCATTTATAGAGTGTGAAGGGTTGCGTCCATCTAAACGAAGAGTCGTGTCCATTGGCGAAGAGGTGCATCACTTCAATATGATTAGATGCAAAGATTCATCCTCAGCCACAATGGAAAGGAACCTTTTCATGATTGGTTGACTTCCAAAAGGTGCCTTTTCGGTTGGTAGTTGATAGAGGTTGATGGTGGTTGATCATTCTTATCCGGCAGTTGAAAGAAGAGAAGAGTTGACAAAAAACCGTCAAGGTCGAGACCATGAATATATGTCACAATCGTGAATACTTGGTTGGCAACTTTATGTTATCAAGGTTAACAAGTCACGACTGCGATATATGTGTCACAATCGTGACATGCCCTTTTCACATGATTCCTTTTTTGTGATTTCTACCGATCTTTGACATCTTCGATCCTTTGCTAATTCCTTGAGTTCTACGCAACTTTGTGCACATTTTTCACTCTTTTCTCATTGATTTCCAACTTTAATTATTTTACTTCCAAGATTTACCTAGTTTCTGCATTTGCATGAAAAACAACTACATACCACCTGAAATCTTTTATATGAAGTATAAAATGACTTAAACCGTAATGTTTAATGATTGAAAATGTCATGATTATAAGTGTAAATATACACTCATCACACCCCCACACTTAACTTTTTCCTTGTCCTCAAGGTAAAAACAACAAAAGTGTATAAATTAGTATTCAAGTTCGTACTTCATTTGGCAAAAGACTATAATAGTGAGTACCACATTCCCACATCGCATAAGATTCAAGTAAAAGTTCGAAATTTCCCACAAATTAGTAATGTGCAATTTATATAGTCCAGTTGCTTACCTTTGCTCTTAATGGAGGGTCAACCGAATTGTGTCTTCATATAAGTGTTATATGCTTACTCGAATATTTCCTTCTCTTAAGTGTAGCATAAAGTATAAAGGACAAAGGAAGCACACTTTGAATAATTTTGATCTCAAGGAATTTTTAGGTAACCTAGGATGCTAAAAACACTTGTAGTTGTTACATTTTATGCTCCACACCACTCTCCCCTTTTTTAGTGGTTGCATTTTATGCTCCTTACCACCCTCTCTCATTTTTTTCTTTTAAGCATATGTTTTTTAAGTGCAGATTTGTACTTTGCACCCATTTTTCATGCTATGCTACGTTTTCTTTTTTCACACATTGAATGGTTGCAGTTTTTGCTCTGTACCATTCCTCACCTTTTGCATAACTCATTGGTTATCATCTCTTTCTTTTGATTTTTCTCTCAATACCCTCATCCTTTATTGATCAATTTCAAAGTATTATGGCTATAGTTTCCCAATACTTTAAACACACTCAATACTTATAGGACGTATTCGAGAATAGCATATAAAACACTTAGTGAGAACACTACTATATATTACTCCACATAAACTTATCGGTAGCATTAAACTAAAACTATATAACTTATACTAATTCATGTTGCGCTGAAATGTATATCGAAACTTACTTGGAATGTTGCTTTTGAATGTTACTCACAACTCATCCTTTCCAAATGCTAAATGTTGTGCCAAAAAGCACTCACACTCGAAACAACTTGTTCGAATCATGCACTAACATCAAACATGTCATACCTAACACTCATAATAACCTTGGAACATATGTTATTATAGTATAGGTATGGATAATGTATAAATAACACAAAATCAAGAAATTTTTTTCATATTCTTCAACTTTTTTAATTTATTTGATTTTTTTGGATTTTTGGGATTTTTTACAAATGCCCCCCCCCCCCCACACTAAAGAACATAATGTCCTCATTGTGAGAGATTTTACTAAATATGAAAAGCAAAAGATTAAAAACAAACAACTAGTCTAAAAATTTGAAAAAGAAAAGTAAAGAAAAGAGTAAACTCGTCTATTGAGAAGGTGAATCTGGGGCCCATGTCGCGATCGTGAAGGCCTATCGTGATCGTGATTTCCTTTAAAAAAGAAACTGAAATTTTTACTGTATAACTTTCACGTGTGTGATCTATAGTTGCAATCGCGACCTTCTTTAATCTTTCTATTTCTTCAATTTTTGGACTTAGTATCGTAGTCTCCCAGTACATGATCTCTAGAACTCACTGGCCTTACCCGGTAACGGCGCCAAAAACTTAACCGTAAGATTATTGGCTACACTTGTTTCGAAAGACTTATCCCGGGCAACAGCGCTAAAAACTTGATCGCAAGGTTTTGACTCTACTAATTCTGTGGGCTTATATTCTGTAATGAAGCTAAAAACCTTGTTTCCCACTCTCCTACAGATAAGTTAAAATTTCAAAATACAAATAGGTGTTGTCAATACCGCTTATCAAAGTAGAAAAATGGTGACCACCGCAAAGCAACACATGAGATGTCTTTTCTAAATCTAGGGTAAACGAATTATGACATTTATAAGAACCTGAATAAATATATCACTATGCTTAGTACGGGTCGCTCTCACATAGCCACATTTAGCAAGTTACCACTCCAAAAATGTTAGCTCACTATGATTATACACAATCTTGTTAACCCTGAAATCACTCTTAAAGTTAACTTGAAAGTATATAACTTGATTTATATAAATGACGCAAAATGAATTACTTGTTATGACACATAGACATATCATAAACTTTGAAATAGAAAGTATAATCAGAAAACAAAGTAAAGTTGTAAGGTATGCAAGTGAAAGCTAAAGTTGGTCAAACCGTATCCTCTCTTTAAAGGGAGTCGTCAATTCCTGCAATTCCTACGTTTACTTTGAATCCGGTCTTGACTCGTACAAAACCTCCGTTAGGATGCTATTCTTTGTGAATCTTGAATAAAAGAAGTTGAAGAACGAAAACTTTTTTAATAAGTGCTTTGCAATTACACTCATACAACAAACGCTTGAATTTGCGTAGAAATGTAGTGATCGAAATAGGAATCGAATCACTTATACATTTTTCTCGCTAAGACTTTGAATGTAGTAAAATCTAGCTATTACGCTCTCTATCTATACATGCACATTATCATTCAATGCCTTTTAATCATGCCATAACCATGCACCATGAAATTGTTGAGTTTTGAACCCTATTTATAGAGTGTGATGGGTTGCGTCTATCCAAAAGAAGAGTCGTGTCCATTGGTGAAGAGTTGCATCACTTAAGTATGATTGGATGCAAAGATTCAACCTCATCCACAATGGAAAGGAACCTTTTCATGATTGGTTGACTTCCAAAAGGTGTTTTTTCGGTTTGTAGTTGATGGTGATTGATGGCGGTTGATCATTCTTATCTGGTGGTTGAAAGAAGAGAAGAGTTTACCAAAAATAGTCAAGGTCATGACCGTGAATGTATGTCATGACCATGGATACTTGGTTGGCAACTTTCTACTGTGAAGTTTACAAGTCGCGACCGTGATATATGTGTCATGATCGTGATATGCCTTTTTCACATGATTCCTGTTTACAATTTCTACCGATCTTTGACATCTTCGATCCTTTGCCAATTCCTTAAGTTCCATGTATCTTTTTGTGCCTTTTTCACTCTCTTTACATAGATTTCCAACTTTAATCATTTTACTTCCAAGATTTACCTAGTTTCTGCATTTGCATAATAAAAAATAACTACATACCATGTGGAATCTTTTATATGAAGTATAAAATGACTTTAACCATAATTTTTAATGATTGAAAATATCATGATTATAATTGTAAATATACACTTATCATGACACGATTTCAAGTGTCAAATAATCCTAAGTGTATGTGACACTTATTTGGTATCATGATTGAATTTTCTCAGTTTATGATGGCTTAGACGCTTGTAGAACTTCAGAAATATTGGATCGATCATAAGAGACTTCTCCTACAAGATAATTTAAAGTCAAGTGTCGGGGCTTTGTCCCCGGGGGAGCCTCCGATGCTTAAGTCAGTAAGGTAAAGAATGATTTTCGTAAAATATGAATGTTCAGAGAGTGATTTCAGAAGTGAGGAACCTGCTATGAGGCCATCTTACCTCTATTTATAGACTCTACCAAATCCCCCAAATCATGGAAGTTTGAACTAGTCAAGATAGGATCATGATCCCTAAAATCAAGGGAGATTGGTTCTAACCCTTATCAACTCCTTGATTTTAGGGAGCGGGTGGTTTTTCTCTAGATAACCCACTCTTGTCCACTAGACATTATCTCGATGGTTGAGGTGATGAGACTCTTTGAGTAAATAAGTAGCGGTTATCCACTTGAGGTGGAGGCCTCAAGGAGGGATAAGGCTCAATGTCCGAACCGTTTGACTTAGTTAATGAGGAGAGACATAATAAAAGAATACGGTCCCTTATCGGAAGTCCCCCCGCAAGTTTAGAAAGCTTTTTAAAGTGATAGCTGGCTCGATGGTGATACCGGCTCAAAAATGTCGGTTGACCTTTGTAATTCTACATCTAGGTATCAGAATGCTTCGTTAATCACGCTGGTCCTTTACATTGCACCATGTGTCATGTGCCCTTACAAATTCAAAAAGAATCCTTATAAGTGGTGCCTCTTTTCATTAAATAACTTTTTATTTCTCTTACTTCTTAACTTCTATCTTTTTCAGCGATTTCTTCTAACAACAATTCCTGCGCGCTTTTGTTCACAACTTTCCAATGAAACTCTCTTCCAGACTTATCTCAAAGTAAGTGTGCCTGCATACTCAATATTTTTTCAATTTAAAGAAACTTCTGCCATGTTTTGAACTGACAATAATTTAGTATTTCTACTAATTTTGGGTTAGAACCACTTTTCGCCATGGCTAAGACTGATACTAATTTAGGAATTTCTCTTTTTTCAAACAATTTTCATTGTTTTTTTATGATATAATCCTTGCTAGAGGTCTTATAATTACTTCGTGTAGCTTTGAACTTAGGTAAAAAGGGATTTTCCCTATATTGTGTTTTCGGAGTCAAAAAAATGCCGCCAAAAAGTCCCTTGGATTGGGAATTTCTGGCTATTTTGTTAATAAACTGCCATCGGTGGTGGTAACTAGGCGTTAGAACCCCTGGATGCACCAGGTCACTCTTTTAGGGTGTGAGCGGGCGACACGGAGCTGTGGGTCAAGAGCTAGCGGAGATGAGAGGCACGGTCCATCGAGGTGTTTGAAAAAGAGGCACCGGGTCGGGAACCTGGAAAAAAGGTTGAAAAGAGAGTGAAAATAGTTTTAGATCGGTTCTAACCCAAATCCGTCATCTCTTAGTGTGGAGTTGACACCTGGTTAGCTCTTTCTAGGAATTAAAGTCCTGTGAGGCTTAACATCGAGGGGACGGCCCACCAAGACCCAGAGATTTGGGTCCGGGGTAAGCTACTTATTTCTTGTGTGATCACATTACATTACATCTACAGAAAATCGTATTTTCTTAGTTATGCATATTCGCACTTAGGTCATTTTTAGACTTTATATGCATGATTCACGTATTGCAATATAATAAACCATCCACAAAGCGAAATAATAAACCATCCATAAAGCAGTAAGTAAATGTGGAAAGTAAATACGAAAAATAAAAACTACATGGCTTCCAAAAATCGAGGGATGCAACCGCCCGATAACCTATTAATTACATTTTCTGTAAAAATATATGCAATACCCGAAGGAAAAGATAAAATCCTAAACATACATCTAACCTGCATCCACAAAGGTTAGCACAGGGGATATCACATATGTTTGATTTGATTTTAGCAAGGCCCGTGTGGCCTAATTAAAACATCGATGGTTTAAAGTTGTTATTTTAAATAAAAATAGTTCATTTTTATTTATAGGTATATTGATCAATTTTATTAGTGAAAATGATCACATGGTATAAGGTGAGGTCTGTTATCCGGGAATAATTTTAATTCTCTTTGTTGGGGTATTCTAAAAAAATAAAAAAAGAAACAAAATAGAAGATTGAGATGAAGAGAATTATTACAATATTTGCAATAATAAATAAAATAATTCTTAGGTTCACAAATAAAAAAAATCAGAAAGAGATGAAGCAGATGATGAGCTCAGAATTCGCAGTTCTAGGAAGTTAGAGGCTTACCCTTACGGTATAAATCCACTTCAGCGTATCCATTTGAAACCCGGGAGTGTTCCTCATTCGTTTTGATTTAATTGGCGTTTAATGTGGAAAAATAAATGTTTATTTATCTAAATGATAATAAGACTCGAGTTCTAAATTTATTTTAGACCTGAGAATATCTGAGGATATAAGAAGAAATAGATGAAGAAATTTGATTAAAAGATGAAGAGATTTCAGATCCAAATGTGTTTTGGATCCAAGAAAAAAACTAGAAGAAAAGAAAGTATTTTTATTTGTATTTTTTTATCTGTTGAAGAGAATTTTCTCTGAATTTTCGAGCCCCCTTCAATCCAAAAATGTTCAACTATTTATAGAAAAATCTTGGAAAATCCAAAAAAGGTAAAAAAGTTTGGCGAGGTCACTAAAAAGTTTGGTGACCTCGCCAAACTGGGTGTCGAGCTCGCTAGCCTCGCCAAAGAGTCTAGCGAGCTCGCCAGACTTGCTGGTGAGCCTCGCCAGAGAGTTTGGCGAGCTCGCCAAACTCCCTAGAGAGGTAAGGCTCGTAGTGGGTTTGGCGAGGTTCACCAGACCCTTGGCGAGCGCCAAACCCCTGGCGAGCCTTGCTAGTGTCTGATGAGCCTTGCCAGGTCCCTGGCGTGGTTTTCTAAGCCCTTGGCGAGGTTCGTTAGGCCTTCTGGCAAGCCGTGCCTTGCCGAATATTGGTGAGGAAGGCTCCGAATTTGGTTCTCGGTGATGTTTTCAAATTTTTTTGTGTATTTTTATATTTTTTAGTTAATTTCTAAATTAAATTCCTTTTAAATTTAGCAACGAGGAAGACTCCCATTTGAAGATCATCGAACGGTCAAAAATCATGTGATTCAAGGACAAATATCCCGAAAAGCTATCATCATTCGAGCTGGTACAAAATCCCGTGCTCACAGCTTCCCCTCATGTGATAATAACTGGTTGTATAACTATTATGATCACATGAAAAGAGCGTAGGGATAGAGAATACCTGACCGGTGTGGTTGGTGACTTCTTGTTCTCAATTGGTGATAACATAGGCCTTCCTTTCTGACGTTGTGTCTTCATAGGGTTGTCCGTTTCTTTCTTCAAGATCCTTAAGGTACTTGATGCACCTTGTGGGCGGGTCGACTGTTTCTTTCTTTGGCATCCCTGTTGTAATCGGCAACCATTTCATTCTTCGGTTGATAAATGAGACTGTTTCTTTCTTCAGCCATCGAGATAACCATTTCCTTCTTTGGTTATATTTTGAATTTCCTTAATAAGATATTGACTTATTTCCTGTAACAAATCAGAAAAAAGATTATGTTAATACATTTTATGATGAATGTTTTAATTATTTGATTGAGTTTATGCGAAGCAAAAAATTTTGCACCTTCAATCAAAAATTAAAACATAAGGAATAAATAAGTTTAATGGGAATTCGGAGATGTCTCGAAAATTGCTCCTTTGTTTTAGGAGGCTTTCGTGATGTTGCAATGTTAACTTTAGGCTTGAGTGGACCATCATCTTGTTTGTAGGTTCCTCATGTGGAGATGGAGGTTCTTATTTATCGGGACAGTTTTTCCCCAGTTCGGCATCATTTTTTCTTGTAAATGTCATGATGCGAATGTAATGTATGCATGTTTTTTATGCATGAACAATATTTATCATATGATGTGTGTTCGTTTGTTATAGGCGTCGTGGGGCTTCATCCATTGAGGAGCCTTCTCATGTGCTGGTGCATGGTTGCCCCTAGGGTTTGTCTTGTTGGGGATTCCATTGATGACTTCCTCAAAGCGACGACCATGGGTTCATTGAATTAGGTTCAAGTTCATAGCTTAGATCTGATTTGAGGAAAGTATGCATGTATCATTGATCCTGCATTGTGTTGGCAATGATCGCTTAGAAGCCATTTTTCCTGAAGTGTTGAAGGTATATGATGCCTCGTACCGTTCTGAGGAGGAGATGATGAATTTGATATTAGCTCTAATTTCTAGATAGATCGCCCTTATGGGTTTTCAATCTATTGAACCTTGTCCTAATTTTTGCTTGGACCGCCCTTTCAGGTTTTCAATCCAGTACACTCATTTTTCTTTATTATATATATATTTTTCATTTTTTAGATGTTTACTTGAGACATTATACCATTGGCATGCAAGCAATCAAGATAAGCATATGCATAAAGATTAGCAAAAATGACAATTCATTGATGAACTTAACAGGGGTATAAATGTTTCAAGTGATTTGACTCCTGCCATCAATTAGCCCTTTCAGGTTTTCTAACCAACTTGGTTCTCTTGATGTCCTAAATTTTTCCTAAGCCGCCCTTTTTGAGTTTTCAATTCAGCGGACTATTCTTTTTCTACTTTGAAAAGAAATCCTAATTTTTGCTCAACTAAACGAGTGTTAATTGATAGGTTAATTACAAATTTATTTTTTGTTCGTACTACTTTTTAGAGATTTATTTCTTTCACCTATGCGTGATAGCAATTGTGTAAGACTTGGTTGATTTGGTAGATCAGTCACCATCCATGTCCATGAATTTATTTGTTATCTCGTTCAGCATTTCTGATCGATTAGTTGGTTCTCATGCCACTTTGTTGGCTTGAGGTGTATGTGATGATGGGTCTTGATCATTGGCATTTCCTTTGATGGTGCGATGATTGCCCCACAAATAGTAGCAAGCCGTTTGAAGGAACTGTTGACTTATTCAATAGTCTGACTCCTTTTTATCTTTAGCATTGACTTTTGTTTGATTATCCCACGAATGATGGTGATCCGTGTGATGGAGTTGTTGACATGTTCAACAATCTGATTCCTTCTTTGTGGCATTGCACCGGTTGTTTGGTCTTATGAATGGTGGTGATGGAGTTGTTGACGTGTTCAATGATCCGACTCCTTCTTTTTGGCATTACGCCGGTTGTTTGGTCTTATGAATGGTTGTGATGGAGTTGTTGACTTGTTCAATGATCTGACTCCTTCTTTATTGCATTGCACCAGTTGTTTGGTCCCAACTTGCTTGGTTGACATTTTGGCCTTATTCTAGCTTCGATCCTTTTGATCTTTTCATGTTTCGTTCTCGAGTCAGTGGATGTTTCGTGCTTGGAGATCTTTCCATTGATCTTTCATCCTTGTATGATGAGGCAATTGCTATCATGCATTGTCTAAGTACATGTATTTATCTCTCACTTTCTCTCAAGAGTCAAATCATTTGAATTTATTATGGGGAATCCATTTATACCCAAATTAATTTCATGAAATGATGTGTCACACGTGCTAAAAACATTATGAATATGTTTATGAGAATACGTGATGTCATTGATTGAATGTCAAACAAATAAACAATGTTCAATTTATTCAAATGCCACGTGGGCAAAGTTGCTAAATTACATCATCATCTATCACGGGTTAGTATCCCCCATAAGTGTCCATGGATTCGAAGTGCTCCATCAGTTTTGCCTTCTCAAACACTTCTTGATAACTAGAGAAGCTATTAGATCTGAATTTGTTCCTATATGGTGGCAGTGCACCTTCCAGCAGCTTTGTGATCATCTCCGGTAAGGTCAAACAAGTCTGCAACTTGACTTGTGTAGCCATCCAATGTGTATAGTAGGATTTGAAGTTCTCACCCTGCCTTTGCCTTATGGCCTCCAAATGTTGCATTGTGGTTTCCATTTGAGAGTTGAAACCATAATGCTCCAGCATAGCTTGAGCGAGGCTACTCCAATTGGTAGCTATGTCCAGCGGAAGGTGGCTGTACCATTCGTTGACTGGGTGGCCTAAGGTGATGACGAAGAGCTTAGCAATCATTCGATCGCTGACCCTCAATGCTCTCATCACCGTCTGATAATGTGTCAAGTGAGCTCATGGGTCACCAGATCCTAGTACTTCTCAAACTACGAAATTGCGAAGTTTGGGGGTAAACTGTTACCATAGCTCCGCCATTCCTGGTTGTTGAAGGATGGCATCCCCTGTGCTTGGATAAGAGCCATACTGCCCCAGGGGATATGTCACGAAGTGGGGTAGTTGAGGTGCCTGGAACTGTGAGGCGACATACGTACTCCAGTTAGGAATAGGTTGTTGGGTCATTCCTTGGTAGAAAGTCCCTGGTGCGAATGTCAATTGGATAGTTTATCCTGGGAAGAATTGACTTTGGTTTAGCTGACTTTATCCTGCCCCAAACTGATAAAAGGTATGTGTGAGGTGGGAGGTCCCCTTGTTGGATTGACGTTGTTATGGGTGACCTCCAGGCTGGACACTGCATTCTGGGTCCTCCCGATGTGTTGGTGAATGAGCGTAGCTAGCTGTTCGCTATTGGCAAAGGCGTTTATGGTAGCTACAATCTCGGCACTCATCGACAACTGCTAAGAATTTTATCCCATTAGAATCGGGTGATCTTCCCTTATACCTTCTCCTTGTAGATTGGCCATAGTAGTGCGTTGAACTGAATCTGAGTCCGAACCCGAGTCCTCACTTGAGTCAGTTTACGGAACACCCTCCAAATTGGCCACAATCGGGGAAACGCGGACCAGGCGGCGAGCTGGCCTCTTCCAAGCCCCCTTTTGATACACGACCAAAATATTAGACCGTGCATGTAAGATTCGTGATATGATCCATGATGCGGGTAATGCATGAGATTTTTAATGTTATGGATGCATTCACAAGGGGTTAGCATGCCATGATGTGCAATAACATGTATGTCAATCCATTTGAAACAAACATGTTAGTCTTTAGGTAAAAATGAAAACATGTGGAAATGAAAATCGAACAACGGGGGTTGGATTTGAGATTTGTACAATGAGCGATGTAAGT
The DNA here is from genome assembly GCA_949673415.1 of Euphorbia schlechtendalii. Classification (NCBI taxonomy): domain Eukaryota; kingdom Viridiplantae; phylum Streptophyta; class Magnoliopsida; order Malpighiales; family Euphorbiaceae; genus Euphorbia; species Euphorbia schlechtendalii. The sequence goes on from CATIWQ010361184.1 coordinate 39,916, forward strand.
GAGGTGACTAGGTTACCTATATGGTAATAGGTCAATGGTTTGAGGTTTTGTGAAATGAAGACAACTACCGTATGTGGCTATCTAAGGAATGATTTGGTTATTTAGGGCGGAGTTTCAGATACCTGTGTGGTCATCACTATTTGAGGGTATGTGGTGATACGTTAATTATTGCCTCATGTGGGCGAATGATTCGGGTATGAGGCATATACCCTTGAAGATTTGGTAAGGTAAGTAAGTTCGCTCAATGTGGGCTTAGGTCAGGATTTCGACTGAGATATCCTTTAATGTGGGAAAATGGTTTTGGGTAGGAATTTCCCCCATTTGGGCTTTTGGTGTGTATAATTGCCCTGGAAGGGTTGTGAGTTGGATGTTGAGTGGACATCTAATGGGTAATGTGGCGGAAAGGTTATTACCCCTTGCGGGCTAAGTGTCAGATGTCAAGTGGACATCACGTAGCAAAAGAAAGGTATGTTTACCATGTATAGGATAATCGCTGAAAAGGGTAAATGATGTCCCTAAGTGGTTTTATGTTGTCCTAGGGTGACACAATCTAAAGTGTCAACTGTGTGCCTAAGTGTATGTGGTATCATGATGATAATGTGATTTGTACATTTAATATCATGAGTGTGTGCATTCGAGTGTCTGCACAAAAATTCGTGGTTAGTATGACATTTGTACAATGATAAATTAAAAGTATTATACAAGTAGCACATAGCATGCAATATCATATCTTCCAACCATACAACTCCCGCGTGTAAGGTTTTTTGCTAGTCTCTATCCTAAGTTTGGTTCATCTTAGGATCATGAAGATACTAAGGAGCGCACCTGCAAGAAAATATAATGCATGATCGCGTGTTTGGGTAACATCCTAGGAAAAATGCCTATGGTTTATTTACATGAGGGTTTATAAATGGGTTATTGATGTAGAAGGTTCTTGTTGCAC
>CATIWQ010361185.1:0-17754 GCA_949673415.1 Euphorbia schlechtendalii
GAGGTATATTTGTAGTAGACAGTTTAAAGTGGCCTCCATTTGCAGTAGATACATCTCTGCCAACATTTAAATTATAAGCATTCACAGCTTTAGCAACATAATCAAACTGAGATACATACAAAACAGAACAATCCCTATCTCTAATGATATTCATACCAAGGATTCTCTTAGCAGAACTCAAATCTTTCATTTCAAACCCATGTTTCGAAAGATCAATAAGAATCTTAATTTCATGTTTAGACTTACAAGCAACTAACATGTCGTCAACATACAAGAGAAAATATATAAACAACCCATCATTTAATTGAGAAAAATAGACACGTGAGTCATATTGACTTCTGTAAAAATTATGAGTTAATGTAAAATCATCAAATCTTTTGCACCGTTGTCTAGGTGCTTGTTTGAGACCATAAAAAGATTTTTACAAAAAACATACATAATCCTCTTTTCCTTTCTTAATTTCCTTTAGGTTAGACATATACAACTCCTCCTAAATATTACCATGTAGAAACGCAACTTTGATATCTAATTGCTCCAGTTCTAAGTTAAACATGACAACAATAGCATGCAAAAGTCTTATTGAAAAAATGATTTACAATAAGAGAAAAAAATTTCATAATAATCAATCCCTTCTTTTTGGGAAAAACCTTTGGCTACTAACCTAGCTTTAAGTCTTTCCTTCAACACCAGAGATTTCAGGTTCTCTCCTATATATCCATGTATATCCTATAACATTCTTATCTTTAGGTTTGAAACTAATTTTCGGGTCTTCTTATTACTCAAAAAATTCATTTCCTTTATCATAGCATCATTCCTTTTATTCCAATCAGGATGAATTTTAGCACGATAAAAGGAAACAAGAACATTTTTTTAAAAAAAAATTGCGCAAATGCGCTTATATTATTAAATTACAAAGGAAAATCCCCACCTCAGCCCCGGATGTGATTCGAACCTGTGACCTCTAGAGTCACAAACTCAGTCTTTACCACTAGGCTAAGTCATCAACCACAAAGGAAACAAGAACATTAGAATCTAAAGATTCGGCAAGAAGACATGTATAGTAAATAGAATCACTAGTTAAGCAGACATAGACAACATATTAAGAAAACTAAGCAGGCATTCTAGTCATTCTCATATTCCTTTCATGAGAAGCATTGTCATTATTGGTAATTTTAAATTGAAGATTAGAAGTTTCAACATTATCATTATCATGCAAGTCTTGATTATTTTCTACTTACTCATCATGTTGAGGCATATCATTATCAACATTATTATCAACATTGAAGTCAGTTAATTCCACCTCAAACATAGAAGTATCAACATGCTCAACATCATTTACAGTTTTGCTAATTTTGGGAAAGATATTTTCATTGAATACAACAATTCTACTGATAATAACTTCGTTATCATCAATAGATTGCAGTTTATAACACTTAACCCCTAGTAGATAACCAATGAAAATACATATCTGAGCCTTAGGTTCTAATTTAGATCCTACCTCATGTACAAAAGTAGCACATCCAAAAACTTTTAAATATTTGTAAGACACAATATTATCATTCCAAATTTCATTGGGACATTTACAGTCAATGGCAGGTGAAGGTGATCTGTTAATTAAACAACAAGCTGGTATAGATATATTCTGCCCAAAACTTAACACTTATGTCAGATTCATACAAGAGACATAATTATTTAAGATAGTTTTGATGTACCTCTTAGCAATGTCATTTTATTGAGAGGTATAAGCACAAGTTCTATATCTTAAAATTTCATTTTTAGCACAAAACTCATTAAATTCACTATTGATATACTTAAGGCCATTTTCTGTTCTCAAGACCTTAATTTTCTTACTTTTAAGATTTTCAACTAGATTTTCCATTTACAAAATTTATCAAAAGCATCACTTTTTATTTTTAAAGAAGTATATCCATACTTTCCTAGAGTAATTATCTACGAATGTAATGAAATACTGAGAATCAGACAAAGATAAAGGAATATGTGGTGAACCCCACAAGTCACTATGCACATAATCAAGGCATGTTACGAACTTGCAGGCAAAAGAAGAAAAAGATTTCTTATGGGACTAACTCATCACGCAGGTCAAGAAAATATCATTCAAGGAGGTTTTTGAGATGGGAAGTGTATCTTTTTTGCTTAAGGAGTCTAGTCATTTGCTACCAATGTGACCCAAACGCTTGTGGCACAGTTCAAATTGTTCAAGCTTAGAGGCAACATTACTATCATAAACAACAATACCATCAACCACATACAAACCATTTACCAAGATTTCTTCAATGATGGATTTATTTTCATTTTTAATTATTAGTTCACCATAATGAGTAGTAAAATTGAAGCCAAATTAATCAAGCAAACTTAAGGATACCAATTTTTTTCAGTTTAGGAATATATCTCAGATCTTTAAGCATAATAATTCTATCACTAAACATTTTCCTTTTAATAGTTCTTATGCCTTCAACACAACATACAGAGTTATTTCCTATAACAACTTAACTACCCTTAATATCTCTTATTTCAGTGAACCACGCAATATTAGGTGTCATGTGATATGTGCATCCTAAATCTAATATCCAATTTATTTCATTTTTAGTGTCACTTAGAGTTAGGATTTCAATACCATCATATACAGTAGAGGTATTAACAACTCCTCCTTCTTTATTACTGGTTTCAATCTTGGCTAGTCACTTTCTACAATATTTCCTTATATGACCCTTTTCATATAAGTAGTGACAAATCTTGTCAGTTTTAAATGCATAATTGCCTTATCTGGAAGAAGTGTCATTATTCCCATTATTAGGTTTGTTAGACCCGTTAGCGGTGAAGTTATTGAAGGTTTTATTCTTTATTTTCTTTTTATCATTGACAAGAACATCAGAAGATGAGGAAGAAGACTTAACTTAGGAGGTAGATTTTACCTCAAGTTCTCTCATCTTGAGAGAGTTTATAATATCTTCACAATCTATTGTTTCTCTACCATAATTCCATGCATCTTACACATTCTTCAAGGGATTAGGAATTACATTAACAACAATACATATTGAGTGTCATCCGCAACAATTTTACCTACATTTTCAAGATCAATAATTAACTTTTGGGATTCATCATGGTTTTCATCAATAGAATTTGATGGATTCATGCTAAAATTGAATAATTGGTTTTTCAGAAAAACAGTTTTAGACAAAGAAGTAGTCATGTAAAGAGATTCCAGTGTAGCCCAAATAACAAGAGCAGTAGTTTCTTTCCCAACTTTCCTAAGAATACTATCAAAAAGATTTAAAACAATGGTACTGAGAGTAAGTTCCATTAAATCATTTTTTTCATAATCAGAAAGAGTTACAGGAAAACAAGAAAGAACTTTTTCATAACATTATTGAACCAAAACTGCACGCATTTTCCTTTTCCAAATACTAAAATCAGATTTCCCGTCAATTTTCTCAACATGCATTTTATTAAAGACGTCATCTTCAACACAACAGAGAAACACATAATCAGTTTAAAGATTTGTATACATGCAAATATAACATCGAAGAAACATACAAATAGAATCTTTAAACATGCATCTATGAAATCTAAAAGAGCAAAGAAAAGGAAGGAAATCACCGGGATATTCTAGAGAGGGCTTTGATACCGCTTTTTACGCGGTGGAAGCATAATTGAAACAAGTTTTTTTACCAGAATTAATATCAGAACAATAACGATAAAGCGAAGAAGAAAATAAACAACAACACGTTTTTAAAGTGGTTTCATGTTCCGTCTTAAGGGAATCAGACTAGTCTATCAAGGAATGGTCTCTGGCAGACAGCTTTTATTGATCTCAAGATTCAAAGGTACAAAAGAGTACCAAGTTCCAAATTCAGCAAGCCCTAATTTCATTCAGGATTTAATCATCTCACATCAAGGAATGAAGAACAAAGAGATATTAAGGATTACAAATAATTCTCAACAATGAACAAAACCTCAAACCATAAATAGTTCTTTCACTGAGAAGAAAAGAAGAGAAATCACCCATGAAATCGCTCTCTGAATCAGGTAAAAAGAGTGTTTTATAAATTCATCTCAATTGTTTAATGCATTAGAATACAACCATTCAATTAAAGTCGGTGCATGATAGGACACACAAGCAACGGAGACAGAAGGAAGCAAAACGAAACCGTTTAATTGAGAGCTAGAACTTGAGATAATTATCACTATGAAAGGCACGAAAATATAACAATTTCACTAATAAAAACACAAATGTAACATTAATTATTAATATCAATAACCATATGTGTATCAAGTTTTTTACAAATATATAAAATACAACTTTAAACTATCAAAAGTTGTAGAAGCTGTTTTATATTTTAAGTAAAAAAATTTGTCGATAAATGAAATATTTATTTATTGAGTCTATGTTCATTATTATTTAACGTATCCGAGTTGGCTAGAGTAAAACTATCTATGTATAAAGTGTTTATTAAGTAGTTAGTACATGTACAAATAAGCAAAGACTAGCTAATTCTAAACTCTCAAGGCTATATTTATATAGAAAGATAATAAAAGAAACATATACAGCATATTGATGCTCTATATCCAATAGGATAACAATAAAACATTTACTAAAAAATAATAGTAATATAAACAATTAAATTTTTAAAAATAAAATAAATGTCTCTCTGACTCTGACGATTTCTAATCCTAAATATTTAAATTATTTGATTTAAAAAGGAGATATCTTTTTTTGCTCATTCTCTAGTCCTCTTTTACTTTTTCTTTTATTTTCCTTTAGCTCTTTAGTTCAACTTGTATCTTTTCTTTTTTAGTCTTTCTTTATATTAATATCAATGTTATTAAAACCGGACCGGACGTCAAACCGGTGAAGTAAATGATTCACGATTTTATAAGTTTGATCGGGTTCAATCGTGGTTCAACCGTTATTTATATTTTTATATGTAAATATTTAAATAAATATATATAAATATGCATTCATTAATCATCAAGTATAAATTATAAATAAATAACTCAATAAAATTATAACACATTAAAAGGTAAATATAAAAAAGAATTAATAACATATTTGTTTTATCTCTTACTAATTTTAAATAATATTTTAACTATATAATTCATCAAACATCTCAATACAGTTATGACATATTTAATATGATTAATGATTTTAGGAAAACAATTAAAAATTTTAAATACTAATATAATCTATTCTACAAAAACAAGTAATAATTTAAACTAATTGATTTTCTACCTTAAACAATTTAAAAATATTAATTATAAAATGAAATAATTTTCATGATGATAAAAACCGGGGTTTGACTAGTTCATTGGTTCACTGGTTTTTCCCTGTTTGAACCGGTCTAGAATAATTTTATATATCGTTATTTTTATTCAACCGAACCGAACTCATTATCGATTCCCGGTTAAACTGGTACAACCGAACGATCCGGTCCGATTTCAATAACAGTGATTAATATAGTTTCACAAATATCCAATAAAATAAGGTTGACCAGAGGAATTGTTGTTCTAAAGTGTAAAATACAAAATCTTTCCTTTTACTTTTCTTTTATTTGCTTCTCTTTATTTTTCATCTATTTTAATTTTTATTGATTATTTTGTTCCTTTATTCAATAATATCAATCTATAATGGCTATTTTTTTTCATACTGTATGGTTTATATTTTTTTACCTTTGTAGTATTCTTTTTTCCCTTTATAATTATTTACCAGTTCGTGTAGTTTATTATTCGCATTAGTTAACATTCAAATGGAGATATTATTCTATTATTAAATATTATTTTTTTATTGAAAAAATATGTCCTTTATTATAATAAGTATTTCACTTATTGAGTTTGTACTTTTTGCTAGCATAATATTCAAAAAAATTAAATTAAATTCTTCACTATCCGATTTCTCTCCCCTTCTCTTTTTGCTAGAAAGACCTATTCCCTTTTGTATGTTCCCTTTAATATGTGGACTACCCCTTTTGTATGTTCTCTTTACCTTTAACTTTTGGATTCTTAAACACCTCAACTTTTCTTCTATAATTTCTTTATTTTTAATTATTTTCTATTTCGAAAGTATATTTCTAGGATTCTATATGCATATGGACCACGCCTTCTTAAAAGAAACCGAAGAGATATAAATATATTTCGTAGTTGCGTGCTTATAATATATGCGTAGAAGTTAGATAAATACGTAGACCAATACATTTATGTGTAAAACGAAATCAATCACAATAGTTAAACATGGTGCAACAAATTCACATTTTAGATAAAATAAAATAATTTTAAGCTTCGAATTTCGTTAAACTCCACTCCCTTTTGTTTAATATTTATATTAATAAAAATTAAAAACTTCAATTTAGAAAAAAAACACACAATGTAATATGTAGTAAAATACTAAATATATTGAATAAAGGCTTAACGCATCTACATACCTTGAATTTGTTCATATTAGGCTCTTGTTATCCTCAACTTATATCTTTATTTTTTCTCTCAAACCAGAAGTTGACACGTGACATTGAGGGGGAACTGGTGCAAAACAAGTTCAATGGATATTTAATACAATAGAAAGTTTTGAATAGTAAAAATCCATTTTCAACAAATTCAGAGATGGGGATGCATTAAGCTTTCAATAAATAAATATGCGTGTAGCGCATCATGATTTAGTTATTGTTCGAAACATTCATTTATCAATAATGAACTGTGTGGAGAGCTAACAAAACTGTTTAGGAATTTGATTTCCCATAAAAATGGCCCCTAAGGGCACCGGAACCAACTAGATACCCAAGTCTCCGAAATTGCGGAACCCAGGGACCAAAAGTTATACCACATCACTAAGAATAGCTGCAGAAAAACATGCAACATAAAAACTTTAGGAAACTAATTTCGCTCATCCTCTCATCTGCATTTGGATCAAGGTATTAGTTGACTTTGTCATCAGAGAAACTACAATGGTGGTCCTCTACTCCTCTGGCCAACTCTCTAACAAAGTCTTGTTTTGGTGGTAAACCCACCTTGGAGATCGGATATCAAATGCACCTCCACTTTTTCAATATTAAATTTATTATTGAAAAATAATAGGGTCAAGTGGAAATAAATAAAGAAGTGGTAGCCTCAAAAGCTTGGAGTGATGATACTTTAGGTTTTTAACCACAATTCGTAGGTATCAAATCTTAAAATTTCCAGAAAGACATATTAACAAACAATGTTATCATGTGCGAATATGGAATTCTAGTTTGTATTTTGACCTGCGAGTTGTAGGCCGTAAATCGTGAACTTTCACACAATTAAAAAAATGTATAGTATATTAGTATGTATGTGTACACACACATACATACATGCATATATACATACATCCATTCATATATGCATTATCAGAAATTCATGTAATAAGGAGATGTTAGACATGTCAATTAACTAGTTTTCTTTAAAATAACTTTATCTTGATTTTTCGACATCAAACATTAATTTCGATTCAGATTTTATATTGAATTTACGTATATTTTTTATAACTATGTTTTTCTTCATGGATCTCAAGTGACAATTTATTGATACAAAAGATTATCCGTAATTACTATAAAAACACAATTAGAATTAAATTAAACATAATTTTTTTTGTCAACGCAGTTATTGGTACATGTTTGAAACATTTAAAAGCAACTATTTGTTTGCTAAAAGAATGAAAGATTGATTGTTATATATATATTGGTTGTTATTTGAGAAAAGAAAAGGTCATAGTAACACAAGTAACCACAATATCCACCCATCACATAAACAAATATGTACAAATAGAAACCTCCCTACTTTAGGCGATTAAAATAATTTAAAAAGGTCCAATCTCTGTCCAAATTGGTGATTAAAAAATGAAGTGATGACGACCCAGATGACGAAAATTAACTTGCATTAATTAATAATATTGCTTATGCTTATGAACCGTACATTTCTTTTTATTATCTTAATCACTTTGTGTACTAAACCTAAATCATTGGACTAATACAAAATTAGTGGCGTTATTATATAATATATAGTTTAGGGTTTCATTCAGATATTTTTGTACAACATTGTCCCGACGTCATTTCTAGATGTTAACCGATCCACTGCATTTTATATGGCATCTCTGAATTTGCCAATAAAAATTGTTAAATAATTATTTTTGGATTATTTTATAAAATTGTTTTATAAGTTACAATTTGCTTAATTTGTTAAGGTTAGCGGTTGTAATTTTTAAAAAAATTTGTAGTGATCAATAAAAAATTTTCAGAAATTAATAAAATCATCGTTTAGTTATGGTAATTAAATACCCGATACCGCTACCGCTATTTGGTACAAAAAAACATAAAATATGAAATACAAATGTTGAGTAAACTAGTAATTAACCATTAAAATTTCAGCAATTAGGTCAAATCCTGTTAGGAACATAAGTTATAACCTTTCACGTATTGAAAGGTCTGATTCTATATCTATAGTAAAATGTTAACTAATTGTATTCGTAAATTTTCGATTAATTGCCGACAATTGACAGATATAAGTGATCAGTTTTATTATCATAGTTTTGGTTCATGTAAATTAACTATGTTGGTATTATCTTCTTTTTCATTTTTTGGAAAAGGGAAAATATATCAATTTTCAAACTCTAATCCTTTTTTCAAGATAATATTTGATCATATTATCAGTGTGTTTGCATACTAGCTTATAAACCACCTTTTAATTTATAAATCGCGATTAAATTTTATAAGGCAGTTTTTAAACGTTGTACAAACACTTAAATCTTAGTCAAGTAAACAAAAATATACATTTCATTTAATATTACACTAGGAAAATTCTATCTATACCACCTATCATTTATAGGTATAGAATAATTTCCATAGCATATAGGTTGCTTATGAGCTTGTTTTACCGGACAATTCAACAAATTGCAAGTTGGTTTTGAAAAACAAAGTCAGTTTTGAAAAACAACTCAATTACTTATTTTTAAAGTGTTAACAAAATAAATTTTTTTTACTATAGTACTTTTAAAAAACAAACAGCATTAAAAAATACCATCTTAATTGATATAAAATCAATTTTTAGTCACTATATTTCAACATGTTACACTAATCGGCCCAAAAAATAAAACTCAACATGCGAAAGACACGTATAGTTTCTTCAAAAATACCTAAAGGCTGCGTGATCAAATTAGAACATAACATTAAAAAGAGGGCTAAATGTAAATAATAAAAACAACAAAGAAAACAAAAGAAAGAAAGGGTAGCGAGGATATACATTTACTGTTTAAAAAAGGTCAAATTGGTCTGGTGAAAAACTGACAAGGGTTAAACCCCAAGTGAAGGCATGCCATTTAACGCATAATAGGTGACACATATAACACATAAATCTATGTTAAAAATAATAGAAATCTAAGTGAGGAGTGTCCTTTTGTTTTGGTTAAAATGACAAGTCCTTCTCACAATAATAGCCAATGTCTGACTGCTTTTGGCTTACAGAACTGATTCAAAGGACACCCCTTTGACACTGACTATTCATCTCTCCTATTTCCAATACTCTTCTTTTTTTTCCCATTTGTTCATTTTGGGAACTTTTTTCTTTAAGGAAATTCTTATCTTTTACTCTTTTGTCACTACTATTCATTTCAAGTTATCATTCATATATTTTTCACAATTTCATGTTTCCTCTATTCAGTTTTATTGACAATAGTGTTTACATTCATAGCAACTGTACCCAAACTATCTACCATTTCTATATAATCCTAAGTTAAATAGTTCAAGATTGTTTGATTCCCGTTCAAACTATGTTGTCCTTACAAAACTTGTGAGATTAACTATCGAGGACAACAAATTTTTGAATTAGGAAAGTAATCCATGCTGACTTTTAAGGTTCCATCTTTGGCCTCGTCATGATTGCAAATTTAAAAAACATGTTTTGTGAAAAAAAGTTTCAAAAACGTATCATGTGGTTTGTAATCGTTAACATAAAGATGAAAATTTCATCAAAAACAATTGTATTAGAGGAGGAATTTCAATCAATTCAAATTTTTTATAATTTACTCATATTATTTAAGAATTATACATCAAAATTTGAGTAATTTTGAAATTCTTCATTCTATTATGATTTTTTTAAAGTTGTCATCACATTTAAATTGAAAAAAATATATGTGCTTCTCCAAAAAATTTAAATTTTATTATTAGAGTATAATGTATTTTTATTAACGAAGTTTCACAAATTCAGTTCAAAATTGATACGATTACTCATTTTTATTACGTAATTAAATATTGGAAATGAATGTTTTTGAAAATAAATGAAACCACAAGTCATGCTTTTTAGGTTTACCCTTGTTATGATATTACAACTTTTTAGCTCAACTTATTTAGTATAATTTAGAACTATATAATCTTCAATAATCATGAGTTTTTATTGGCAAAAATATTACCTAAAATATATTATTTAAAATAATTTATCAAATATTTGACGCATCTTTAGGCTATAATCTGATTTAATTGTTATTGTTTGTTGTTATTAACAAAATATATTAGTTAGATGTAACTGTTTTTTTGCGAGCGAACAGATGAAAGCATTGCTTATACATTTTTTGTCTAAAAATAATTTAAACTAATTGTAACCAAACACTAAAATTCCTTATTTGATATCGAGCAATTTAAAACAAGTTATTTGATTTCATGAAACGATCACATAAATGTTCAAGAAGTTCACAAACGACTAAATCCGAAAATAACAATTATAATATTCGATTTACTTCCTTTTTTTAAGAAGAAGAAGAAGATTAAGATCATTTGTTAGTTTGACCATTGACCAACATGTCCCCATAGAATTGGAATCTCTCTATTTCTCATTTTACGAATTCTTGGTCATCTAAGATGGACAAGCCGAAGAAGCTCAAATAGTTTGTTCTTCATAAGATATTTAAAGAGAAGCGAATTACATTGGATTTCAAAAAAGGAAGCAAATTACATTGATTTTTTTTGTTGTTGTCGTTGAAAATGGGGCTAGCTAATGAGTTCAATTGGGTCTCAAAATAGAGTAATTGAACCCATTTTTGTGCAGCCAGTTGTGTGGAGTCCTAATGTGCTGTTGTTGGAATCCTGATGATGCTGCAGCATTTGCAACCAACTGATGCTGAGGTCCTATCTGCCATTGTCTCTGATCCGTCTGATTATAATGATGATGGTATTGCTGTTGTTGATCAACGGTTGATAGTGAAAGATCACTGCCAACCCGGCCTCCTCCGTTGCTGCTGCTTGGAAACTGATACTACATAATTTATAATCAAACAAAACAAAATGATTATCATTTAAATAAAAGGCCATGCACAGTACCCCAAAATGCTTGTTGTAGTTAGTCTACACATTGATACAACTTTAAATGTAAATACTATAAAGTTCAAAAAATTGTTTATGACACATGAAATAATCCACAAATATTAATGCTTATTGTAGTTGGCCTATTCTATAATTTATTGATCACACCGAAACAATTCTAAAGTTAAACATGACGTTCAGACAAATGTTTATGATACATGAAATATTTCACAAATATTACATACCAAATAGATCCGGACTATGGTAGAAATTTTTCTTATGTACATACATAGGTGTGCCCAACAAAGATACAATCTTGAATGGTTCCTAAACTTGCCCATTCAGATTCAAAATGTTTGATAAGTCAAACTTTTGCATTGCCCCTTCAAGTCCTTGTAATATTTCATTTTATAAATCCCCAAATTATTAAAATGCACAATGTTATATCCACGCACTTATAGTTGTGTCGATGTATTTGTGTTACCTCACATAATCCGACTAAACGAACATGTTTTTTTTATTGTAAAAAGCGGGACAGAAATGTGCCATGTGATCATTTAACCAAAAAAAATAAATTTGAATCGATACTCACTTGAAAATTTGGGGGGAAGCCGTGTAACACTTGAGGCTGATCGCCACCTCTCCTAAATTGCACAAATCTTTGTGATGATTCAGGAGATTGAATATGAGTCTGGCTAAGAAGATGCATTGTTTCGCTTTCACTGTATCCTTGATCTCTTCTAATCCCCAGATTTCGCCAATCGCCTTCTACAGGCATTGATCCCGAATTCTGCGGATTACTCGGCTTCAAACCCGAATTTCCCAAACTCAGATCAAGATTATGATCCCCAACATTACTCGAAGACGACTCTACACATAGCAAAATGACTGAACTTTATAACATACATAACTATTACAAAGACTAAAATAACAAGAATCGCATAAACTTATATGTACCATTAGTATTGAGCTCATTTTCATAAATGCTTGGATCAAAATTAGTCACAGCCTCCTTGCCATTACATTTAATTGCAGCCTTGTCATAAGCCCTTCAAAAAAAAGTAGACACAATTTAACACCCGAAAACAACACCGATAAAAAGGAACTAAATTAAACATACCTCGCAGCTTCAATCTCAGTGTCAAACAGTCCCAAGTACACATACCTGTAAAATAAACAAAAACTTGACATTATTGCGGTGACAAATTTTGAATTAAAAAGGGAAAGGTATAGTCTATACTTTTTGCCTAAAAATTGACCCATGCGAGCTTCCCATCTCCCACACTTGTGCAAAGTAACACCTCTATATTTAGAGCTTCCACGAGGAAAACCAGTGCTTTGTCGGCGAAGTACATGCACAAATTCTTCTTTTGTGAGGTTGCTCATCTGCTATCATTCAACAATTTCATTTTAATAATTTTAACATTGATATTATTATTCTCTTTTTTTTTTTTTGCTTTATATGGCTCTTGATTTTCATTCTTCAACAGCATCATAAAAGAAGAAAAAGAAAAAAGAACCAACAACTGTTAAAGATAAGATGTCACTGTTGAAGATAAGATGAAACACATAGACACAACACACACTAGCACTACTTTTGTTTTTCTTTTTTATTTACCTGTTTTAAGTCATCTTCATAATCTTCAATGCTGAAATTTATATCAGCCTCAACTCCTCTAAATTTGATAGCTGCCCTATCATATGCACTGCATAAAAAAATCATGAAGAAAAAATCAGATTCTCGTATGGAAAATTAAGAAAAGTTGAGGAGTAAAAAGAAGAAAAAAAGTGTTTACCGAGCAGCTGCATGTGCTGTGTCAAATCCACCTATAAAAAAGAACACACCAAATTAAAATGGAAATTTCAATTTCTTACCCTTGCAAACAATGATTATAATACAAATTAATCCATACCTAAATAAACTTGCTTCCCACAATCCCTGCAACAATCACAGACAATAAAGCATAATCATAAATATTCAGTTTAAGTGATAAATTTTATTTTTAGAAACAAGATAAAAAAATTGGTTTTGCTGTAAAATAATGATTAAAGCGTGCCATATATGAGACTCCCATCGGCCGGTTCTCCGGTAATATGTAACGCCGCGATACTGAGAGCTTCTTGACCGGGGACCTCGCCGGCTTTTCTTCAACGGCTGTGACACCTCAACAGATTTCGGTGTTTCCGATTGACAGAACTTTACTCCGACCCAGTGAGCTCTAGGAAACCCGCCGCTACCGGTAGAAACCGCAGCCATTTCTTGATCCTCCTCAACCGGGAAGAATTGGTGGGTCACCGGCGGTGACCCGGTCTCCGATACGGAGAACCCGAATATCTTACTGCTCCGCCGCTTGATTCTTCCTCTCTCACCGGCACCGTCGTCTTCTTCGTCGGATCCATCTTCAACTACAATAGCGGATGAGCTTGAATTGGAAAAGGATCCGACCCGTTTCCCTTTGTCATCTTCGCCGTCAATTGATGTTTTCGGCGAAGAACATCCTTCAGACTCGTTGCCTTTTCTCCGATCAGGCGAGTCATTTAAATCCCACATTTTTTTTCAAAGTTGAGGCTTTTTTCTTTTTTTCCCTCTGTAATTACTATGAACATATAAATAGACACGCAAGATGTTTTAGACTTCGAGCATTCAAAGGAAAGATTAACAGAAAAAAAGAACCTACGACTAAGAGAGGGAAAGAAAGGAAAAATCTAGAGAGAGAAAGTTGTAAAATGCCCAATACAGCATAGACGAGGCAAGTGTCAGCAATCTCATCCCATCTTAATACTATCTCTTTCTTTCTCTCTCTAACAACTTGGCTTTCGATTATACTATTTGTTTAAAAATTTCAATTGGCCATCATTCATATCATAAATTTTTGATCTGAGTATATTTTGGCTTTTTAGTTTAAACCCAACAAAAATAATCAGGACTTCACTGGTATTGTTGTCTTCCTAATGTAAAAATTTAATCTTTTTTGGTGGGTTCACAGAGAGGAGAGAGAGAACCGTCTCTTTCTTCCTCAACTTTCCCACGTTAACCAAATCGAAAAGCATCCTCAAAATCTCTCTCTCTCTACTTGTTGTAATAATATATAATTTATTGTAAGCATTGATATTATTAATAAAGTGTTGATTTTTTGTTTCTCTCTCTAGATTTAGATTACCCATTAATGGAAATAGACAGCGCAAAAACTCAAAGATGGTTTATTACTCAATTACCATTAGTAGATACTAATTATCGTTATTCACACACTCACCTCAACAAGTCACAAGTCACAGTCTTCAATTCAACATCAACTAAAATAGTTTCTTTCATTCTATCACTTCTATTCTATTACTTTCTCCTTACTCTTCTTTTGTTCCTTTTCTTATCACACGGTTTTTACCATATCAAACATCACATACAATACCACAGTTAAATTAATCCATGTTGTATTGTACTTGTACGGATATTAATATTGATACAATTTGATTTTTATTTAACTCAAATGTTTTTATGTTTGACATAAAGAAATTATTTATTTAGTATATGAATAAAATTATCTCAACAAAGATATTTGTTCTTCGTACTAAAAATTCCAAGTCAAAAGTAAAAAATACCAAAAAAATAGAAGTGAAAATCCCATCAGAAACATGTAAGTTCATAATTTTCATGTTTGAATTTGTGGCCATCATTTATCGGTTTAATACAATACTATTAACTATAAACTTATGTAAGTTAGACCAAATATGTTGAAATTGGATAAGACAAATAGCAAATATGTTAAATACGCCATTTTGGTTAACCAAAAGGAAATTTGATTTATAAAATGTATAAACCAAAAGTTCTATTATTTTGAACTCGAAAAATAAAAAATGTATTGCCAAGTAAATATCAATTTTTTAATTAAATAATTATGTCCAAAATTTAAGTTTTATGTTGAGGGTCATCATAAATTTGTTAGATGATTAACATTCTCTATGTGTTTACTTGTAACTAGTTTTTTTTTAATTTGCTCAATTATATTTATAATAATACAATAAAATTTATCACATCTATATGTGAACTCTAACTTGTAACTTCTAAAATCACAGTTTTAGTCTCATCCAATAAATTAAAACCGTTACCACAGTTTTATTGTGACTAGTTAAGACTCAAGTACATTAGAAACTTTACTCTAAAGTTTAAAAAGGAAATTTGTATCATAAAGTGAAATTAAAAAATATTAGTCAGAGAATACATGGATGAATATAGTTTTCCCAACTATATTTTAATGTTAATTTTTAAACTATACTAAATCTCAATCCGACTAAAATAGGACCTCATATTATTGAAAATAAACATGAAGGAATTCTATTACAAGATGATATGTGTCAGGAATACATATGTTCTCGGATCCAGATCAACCAAGCTTGATGGAGACAATACTTATTAGTGTTGACAAAGTGTAACTTCACCTACCTATAAAAATGATCGGTTTTGCGCATAGTTAGAGATGCGATGACGTTGGGTTCACAATTAAAGGGTTCTAAATTTTATTGGGTTTATAAGTATATCTAAGTTTTAAGTTTTTTTTAATTATTCAACCTAAATGGGTTGAATTTGTAACTTAAAATTAAAAAAAATTAAGGGGTCATTATTTTAACATTTTAGTCAAATGACACTTATTTCTTATTTGGCGTAGGATCTTTGAAATGTTTGGACCCTACCTGTAAAGGAATACTTTCCGGACCATATTTATATTTTGGTGAGCTTAAAAGCTCTGTTTATGTGATCTCAAGCTCAGTATATGTAAAATTATATATAAAATTGTGTTAAAGTTGAATCTAGTGAGTGTGGTTTGTGAATTGGGATAGATCTAGTACAGGGTAGTGAGTATATAGAAGTAACACTTTGTCAACGGCATAACCCAACCAATGTGGTGTTTTGTTCCCCCTTTTTTAACCTAATCTAACTAAGAACTAATAGTATAGAAGTAACAATCTATTAGCAAGCAACATAAGAGTGTTTCGGAAATCAATTGAAGTCTCCAAAGACAAAACAGAAATTAATCGACCATATATTTGATACTACTAAACCAATAAAATTAGTTGATATCTAACAACATTACATGATGGAATCTAGGAGGATTAGGCATAAATATGTAAAACAGTATCATTCTTACGCTTCAAAATAAATTTTAGGCAAAATACATCTTGAAACCCTAAATTTTGAAGCTTTTGACTATTACTCCTAAACTTTCAAATGAACCTTTAAGCCCCTAAACTTGGCAAAGTACACATCCATGCCCCCTCAACTTGGCATGTATGAATTTTTGAACCCCTCTTAATCATATAGATATTAGTTAAATGGACATATAAATTGTGTATACACAACTATATATTTGATTAAAGTTATATGTTAACTGAAAGGGCTCAAATGTTCATTTATGCCAAATTGAGGGGCTTAGAGGTTAACTTGTGCTAAGTTTAGGAAGCTCAAAGGTTCATTTAGAAGTTCAGGATGACATTAGACAAAAGTTGTCAAGTTTATGGACTTAACATGTATTTTGCCTAAATTTTAACATAGGCTTAAAGAATTTACATCCTATAAATTTGTCCAAAATGGGTTCCTGCTATTCTAAATTTTAATATGTGATAGATAGTCCTTTGTATTTATTCAAAATGAGTCATTTATCCCCCTCATTGTCACGTGTCAGTTTCTTGTTGGCTTGATTTTTCAAATGTCATTTTTCTGAATTTTTCTCTTCAATTAGAATCTAACATGTGACATTTAATGGGCAAAATGGTACGTTTTGTAACATTTGAAAATACAAGGTTACAAAAATTATTTTGAACAAATATAGGAGTACATAGATAATGTATTTTTTTTTTCATGTGTCAAATATGTAATTAGGATAGAATTAAAGGGTCAAAAGGCAAGGACAAATAGATAGAAGGGCAAAATGAGAAAGGGAAGAAAAGAAAAGGGGTGGGGGGCAGCAAGGCAACAGAAAAGAGAAGAGGAATCAGAGAAAGGAAAGGAGAATAATGTTAGGAAAGGGAAAAACTTTCCAGAAAAGTCCAATCCAAGAGTACGGGAACCTACCCCTCCTTTTTCCTCTTTTGTTCCTCTTCCCTCCAATCCCCTTCCCTTTTCCTCTTCCTCGTATTTATGACCCCTACTCTTTTACTCTTCTACTCTCCTACCCTGCGCGTTTCCTTCACTTCCTTCTCTTTTTACTCCACTCAAAAATTGTAAACACAATATATATATATATAGTATAACATCTAATCTATAAATAAATATAGGTGGGATGGAATAATTTTATTAATTTAAAGTAATATTAATTAATTGATAATAATAATTATTAATTTATGAAGGTTTTCGGTATATAAATAAAATTAAAATGTATTTATGTAATGACTTGTGATATTTATGTATTATATTTAATTTAATGAATATTATTTATAAAAATGATGA
>CATIWQ010361284.1:0-14347 GCA_949673415.1 Euphorbia schlechtendalii
GTGAAACAATTGTTACCACAATATCGGGTAAAACAAAAATGGTTGAAGGCTCCGGAAGAGCTAATATTATGTTACAAAGGGGAACAAAACTTATTATAAATGATGCATTATTTTCCCCAAATTCTCACCGAAATTTATTAAGTTTTAAAGATATTCACAGAAATTGATATCATACTGAAACTGAGAAGGAAGACAACAAAGAATGTCTTCATATTACAAAAATTATTTCAAGTAAGAAATGTATACTTGAAAAATTTTATACTCTTACATCTGGTTTGTACTACACATATATTAATATTATTGAGGTAAATTTGTCTATAAACTAGAAGTTTATAGATTTGGATAAATATAAAATTTGGCATGAACAACTAGGTCATCCTAGTTCGATAATGATGAGAAAAATTGTTGAAAATGCACATGGGCATCCGTTGAAAAACCAGAAGTTTATTCAACCTAATAAATTTTTCTATGCTTCTTGTTTACAAGGGAAATTAATAATAAAACCTTCTATAGTTAAGGTCGGAATTGAATCGCCGGTATTTTTAGAACGCATACAGTATGATATATGTGAACTAATTCAACCACCATGTGGACCATTTCAATATTTTATGGTTTTAATTGAAGCTTCAACAAGGTAGTTTGATTTATGTTTATTATCATCAAGAAATATGGCTTTTGCAAGATTACTTGCCCAAATTATAAGATTACGTGCACAATTTCCTGACTATCCCATTAAGACAATTCGTCTTGATAATGCTGGAGAATTTACATCTAAGACATTCAATGATTATTGTATGTCAATTGGGATAAAAGTTGAACATCTTGTAGTATATGTTCATACACAAAATGATTTAGCAGAATCTTTTATTAAGCATTTGCAATTAATTGCACGACCATTAATTATGTGAACAAATCTCCCTAGTACAGTATGGGGTTATGCAATATTGCATGCAACAAATCTTATAAAATTAAGACCAATAAGTTACCATGATTATTCTCCATTACAATTAACTTTTGGTCTTGAACCTGATATTTCTCATCTTAGAGTTTTTGGTTGTGTGGTATATGTACCAATTGCTCCACCACAAAGAACTAAAATGAGTCCTCAAAGGAGATTAGAAATTTATGTTGGCTATGAATCTCCTTCAATAATTAAATATCTTGAGCAATTAACTGGAAATATGTTTACTGCACGCTTTGCAGATTGTCATTTTGATGAAATCACTTTCCCAAAATTAGGGGAAGAGAATAGAAATATAATTTTAGAAAAGAAATTAATATGGAGTGTTCCATCACTTTCTCATATGGATCTTAAATCAAATGATTCTGAACTTGAAGTTCAAAGAATAATCAATCTTCAAAATTTAGCAAATCGGCTACCCGATGCACTTGCTAATCCTAAACGAGTCAAGAAATCACATATACCGATAGTAAATGCGCCAATTCGTATTGAAGTTCCTGAAGAACAACCTGCTAATAATACTCTGACACGCTTGAAGCGTGGACGACCTATTGGTTCAAAGAATAAAAATCCTAGAAAAAGAAGATTTAATGATAATGAAGATATTCTTGTTGAGGATATAAATGTTGATACACATCTGGAAGAAGTGCAAGCATTTAAAGTACAAACACCTGAAGCTATTGAAAATGAAGAGATTCAAATAAATTATATTAATAATGAGAAAAGATGGAATAGAGATAAAACAATTGTAGACAATATCTTTGCCTATAATGTGGTAGTAGATATTGAAAATGAGAATATAGATCAAGAACCACAATCTATTTAAGAATGTCAAAATCGAAGTGACTGGCAAAAATGAAAAGAAGCAATTCAAGCAGAGTTGAATTCTCTTGAACCTGTAGTTTGAACACCATAAGATGTAAAACCTGTTAGTTATAAATGAGTTTTTGTAAGAAAGAGAAATGAGAAAAATGAAATAGTAAGATATAAAGCTAGATTGGTTGCACAAGGCTTTTCCCAAAGACCTGGGATTGATTATGAAGAAACATATTCTCTAGTGGTGGATGCAATAACTTTTAGATATCTTATTGGTTTGGTAGTGCTAGAAAATTTACAAATGCACTTAATGGATGTTGTTACAGCTTATCATTATGGTTCACTTGATAATGATATTTATATGAAAATCCTTGAAGGATTAAAATTGCTAGAAAAATGTGACAAACGAGAACTTTACTCAATTAAGTTGCAAAGATCATTGTATGGAGTAAAACAATCTGGTCGCATGTGGTATAATCGACTAAGTGAATATTTGTTGAAAGATGGTTATAAAAATGATCCAATTTGTCCTTGTGTTTTTATAAAAACATCGGGATCTAATTTTATTATCATCTCAATCTATGTTGATGACTTAAATATCATTAGAACTGTAGAGGAGATTCCAAAAGCAGTTGATTCTTTAAAGAAATAATTTGAGATGAAAGATCTGGGAAAGATAAAATTGTGTCTTGGTTTACAAATTGAGCACCTAAAAAATGGGCTTTTGGTGCATCAATCAAATTATACACAAAAGATCCTAAAACGATTTAATATGGACAAAGCACATCCGTTAAGCAACCCAATGGTTGTACGATCACTTGATGTAAAAAAGGATATTTTTCATCCTAGAGAAAATAGTGAAGAAGTTCTTGGTCTTGAAGTACCATATCTTAGCGCAACAGGTGCCTTAATGTATCTTGCTAATAATACAAGGTCAGATATTGCATTTTATGTGAATTTGTTACCAAGATATAGTATAGTGTCGCACCTACACGAAGACATTGGAATGGAATTAAACATATAATGCGCTATCTTAATGGAACTATTGATTTGGGTTTATTTTACTCATATGGACCCAAGCCAGAATTAATTGGATATGCAGATGCTGGTTATTTATCTGATCCACACAAAGCTCGATCTCAAATAGGCTACTTATTCACATATGGAGGAACAGCTATATCTTGGCGATTTAAAAAACAGACTATTACGGCTACTTCCTCAAATCATGCAAAATTAATAGCAATTCATGAAGCTAGTCGTGAATGTGTATGGTTGAGATCATTAATTAAGCATATTAGAGAAGCATATAGAAAAGTAACGACTAAAGAAGATCCAACAACAATATATGAAGACAATGCTGCTTGTATTGCTCAATTAAAGGAAGGATACATTAAAGGAGACAGAATAAATCATATTTCACCAAAATTTTTCTTCACTCATGATCTTGAAAAGAATGGTGAAATTTGTATTCAACAAATTCACTCTTGCAACAATTTAGTAGATTTGTTTACCAAGGCTTTACCTTCCTCAACTTTCAAGAAACTGGTTTATAGCATAGGAATGCATCATCTTAAGAATCTTCAGTCAACTTACGAATAGGGCGAGTAAACACCGTACTCTTTTTCCCTTAACTAAGGTTTTTGTTCCATTGGGTTTTTCCTTGGTAAGGTTTTTAACGAGGCAGTGTCCCATTCGCAAGTGTTGAAAATTTGATGCGTCGGAAGTCGCCAAATACTGTGCGGCTGCTATGCAACATTATGATGCAGGGCCTACATCATTAACATTTGATGTATTATGTTTCCTTATTATTTATAGTTTGTGCCATTGAGTTTTCCTACAAATAGGATTCAAGTTTTCTTATTCAATACATCTCAGAGATAAAAAAATAAAATCCCTTTCATATTCTCTCTATGCTTCTCTTCTTATAGCTATATTATTCTTGCAGTTATATTTTATTTCCAACAGTTTATAGAATATCCTCAATTTATGTTCTTTTGGCCTAATAATTCATAGCATATTTTCTTCACCTGTATTATAACAAATCTTTCACCATAGTTTGAGATACTATTTCAACTAGACACGGGGCCAGCCCTGTGGGTATATTGCGGTGTGCGATTGCCTAAAACTCATAATTGGAAAGGGTTCAAAAATATTTGTTTGTTTACGTATTTAGTTATTAATGTAAAGATTAAAAAATTAAACATTAAATAAAATTAGATCAATCGGTAATTCATTGTATTGAGATTTAAGAGGTGTCGAGTTCAATTCTTAATTGTCATCAAATCATAAATTTTTATTATATATTTTTCATTAAATTGACTATTTAGTGTTATTTATCATATTATTTTGCATAAGATTCTCAAAATTTATGACCTGACTTGACTAGACAATTGCTTCCTCCATCCCATTTTAATTGTCTTTTTAGTTTTTTTATCCCTTCCCATTTTAATTGACATTTCTTAATTTTTTTTTCTTCTCTTTTCCATTTCTACCTCTATTAATAACAATTAATTTCATTCCCTACGTTTAAGAAATTTATTTAATCTTTCTTTCAATCTATCCATATTAATAACAATGAATTTATTTGTGTTATGTTTAAAAGATTTATTTCATATCTCTTTCAATTTTATCCATATTAATAACAATGAATTTATTAATCATAATCAATGTGATAAATACAAAAGGTTAAGTTAATCTTTTTAAATTATTTCTTCATTCTATGGTAAAACTCTAAAAAGACAATTAAAATGGGATTGAGGGAGTATGATTTCTCCACCAGGAAGCCAAACTTTCGCAAGAAAATCCTATCGATATCATCGTAATTGTTGGCCGCTGGGAATGCTGGTGCCCCGTACATGCCCATGCCATATCAATGTATACTGTCCCAATTATCAAAGATTGAAGATTATTACCTAATGAGCAATGATATATAAGATAATTTTGTTATGTTTTTTTTTAAAGCCACTGGAGAAACAATGTATTTCTCCATCGGGAAAAGATCGGAGCGAGTGAAAATTTCGGGGCGAACGTCCCAAGTAGATTGATGCATTCGCTTGCCTACAAAACACTCACCCCTCTTTTAATCCATTAATAAAAATTCTGAAATGAGAAAATTATGTACAATCTAAGAGGAAGTTTGGATGCATAAAAGCATCGCTTGACTCGAATGGTAACATACGCCTATTACAAGAATACATAAATCTACAATGATAATAACTTACAATAAGAATATCCCTCTCTCCTAACACATATTCAAAAATCAGCTTATTCCGCCGCCTCCAAATAATTTTGTTATGTTAAATTCTTAATTATTATATTCATTTTCTTATATGGAAAATAAAAGTTAAATAGAATCGGTTATTCCTAAGAAATCACTTATTTGTTTATATATGGTGTTGGAAATACCCGGTCCACCCGTGAGTGGGTCAATCGGGTTAAAGGATCCGATCAAATTTAGTTATTTGGACTAAATTGAAAAGTTATAGAACTTTAAGGAATTAATTGCAAATAATTAAATGTTTAAGAACTTAATTGCAATTGATCAAATTTTCATCCGATTTATACACTTGGATTAGACGTGTATATTAACAGTAATGGAGAATACAGGAGAATACAGAATTCACATTTCTAATATTTGAATTATCAATTCATTTTCCAATCAATTCTCTCTCCCGGATTTTCATCTCGCGATGAAAACATGGCAAATCGATTGTTATTGATTTTTGTCTCTACCAAAGTCGTGGATATTAATTGTTCTCCGATACATTGTGAGACGATTTCAATTCAGTTTTACAAAGTGGCGTCCTTCGATCTTCGGGCACAGAAAAAGGTATTTACCGAATTCGTTTCTATTTTCATTTTCCTTCAATGGTATCATGAGCGATTTTTTTCAATGATTATTTGATATTCTATTTCTATATTATTCTGAAATTTTTGGAAATTTGTTCCCGGATTTTGATTTTCGTGTACTTCATGAATTATGCGAATAACATATGAAAATGGAGAATAAATCGTTGTTTTTGGAGCGTTTTAGCGAAATCAATATGTTCTGGCAATATTCTTGTCATTGTCCATGATTTTAGTAATTATAAATATTCAGAATCAGATTAAATACATTTCTAGCCGGAAATTAAGTGTTTTCGTCGAAAAAAGTTTCGATTTTAACTTCGTTTTGTGTAAACGTAAAATTTCTGTTCATTTTTTCGAAAAACGGACCACGCCAACGAACTCAGAATGTGAAAACGAATCAAATATGTGAAAGTTCGATCGTCGGTAACAGCCGGGAAAGCGGCGCGTGGCGTGCACACGCCGTATGCTGGCGGTTAACGTCGGCCACGCATAGGCAAAGGAACAGTTACGGCGCATGTGCGACACGTGCTCGTACCGTTCCCTTACAACTTTTCAACACATTGCGGAATCTTGTCTCGCCACGTGTCTGGCGAGCACGCCACGTGGCAAGTCGGTCAACCATGCCAAGTTGACATACCAATGGAAGGATGCCACGTGGCAGTCAACAACGCGTTGACTGCCACATGGCAGCCGGTCAACCATCTTCGATTTACCGGTCAATGACAGGCTACCAGGTGGTAGTCAACACATTGATTACACATAGCACTCACCGGACAGTCAGAATGTGTTATCCCGTTTTCACCTTATAAACGATATCGTTTTACTCCGAAATATTTTGGAACCCCCATTTTCATATTTTGGGATTTAATGGTGACTTTTTCAGAATTTTTTGATGTTCAAAAATAATTGTTTTTCATTTATTTTGTGTTAATAAATACTTAAAAGTTATGAAAAATTAGTTTCTGAATTTTTAAAATATTTTCTATTAGTTAAAAAATAATTTAGAACCTACTGGAAAATAACGAATATTTTTCATATGTTGATTAATTTTGATAATTATTTTTTATATATATTTATATTAGTTACATAAATGAAAATATACCATTAATATATAGATATATATATATATATATATATTTAAATTATATTATTTGAATTATTTATGTGTTATATAAGTTTAATTAAGTATTTTTTTGTAATATGTTTAAATAATCAACCATCTATATAATGATTAAATTATTTTATATTTATGAATATATAAAATATGACAAAATATGTTTTTTTTAATTATTTAATTAATAATTGAACATTAATTATTTATGTGATAATTAAACTTTAATTTATGTGGTATAAATTATATAAAATATATTTTTGTAATATATTTAAGTTAAACCCCACGTAATCCCGAGCATCTATTCAGTGGAAAAGTGATAAGAGGAACATGAGGAAATCGATTCTCCAAAATGTACTTATTGTATTTGAATATAATACATAGTGTATTATGTCTTTGTGTGTATTAATTTAATTATTTTGTAAAACATGGTTTTACAAATTTAATTTTCAATTTGTTTGAATGATCAAATTATATAATAATTGAACATTCAGGTTCTTTTAAAATAATTTGATGTGTTATCATCAAGTTCGATAAAAGGAATGAACTTTAGGTCTAATGAGTTGACCTAGGGTGATCATTATGAACAGCATAGTAGATGTTGTTGTAATTTTTGGATTGTAATACTTAGTATAAAATTTAATTCCAATAAGACATAAAATAGTTACACACATTAAGTATGTCATGTGGTGGTTATTAATATAAGTCATTTTCATTTGTTTAGCATCATTAATATGTGTTTGTTTGGTTGTTTATATTTTTTAATAACAAGTTTTATACATGTTTTGTTATTGAATAGTTTTGGGATTGTGTTTTATTATGCCTAGATCTAAGTGATTAATTTGATTTATATTGTTAATTATTTTATACTTTATACTTGTTTAAAAACATATAAAATATATAATATATTTAAATCCTTAATAGAACTTTTAGAACTAATATGCCCTATTGAATCCCAAATTAGTTTCAATAATTATGCATAAAAAAGCTATCCAAAACTTATCGTTACATGTCATTAGTTAAGTGAACTAATTAACGACAACAGGTCCAAAATGCATTTAATAATATAATTTATATTTAAAGGAACTATAACAAACAATAAAAACACATATAATTATTATTGTACGATGAATTGAACTGAAACAATGCAAGTCTTTTCACCTGGTAGATAATGGGGTATTTATATCTTTTCGATACTAAGGTTGATGCTTACATTTTCTTGGAAAGTTTGTGTTCAAGTCAATAGTAATTAACACACAATTGCTCATAATAATTGACTTAAATCCTAGTATTCGTGTTTAGTCTCACCATTATTGATGTTTCTACTACTAGTTTATTTGTAGCAAACTTAGATTATTAACTATAGTTATTAGGTTATCTGGAGGTTGAAGTTTGAGTTTGTTCTTGAGGAATAAAGAGTCCTCTTATACTTTGAACATTGTTGTGTGTGAGTTCAAAGAGAGTGGCACAAACCAACTCAGTTATGATAAGAATCTGTTTCTTTCATGGGGGAGGAAGAGTTCAATGACCTGTATCATTTTGCTTAGTGCTATAAGTGATTTAATAGCTGCAATTCATGTAAGAGGAACATGTCCGAGATTGTTCATTAAATTGAAAGAAGTTCTAATTAGTGATTGGTTCTTCATTTTGAGTGGAGCATATGTAATGTACTTAACTCATTCTTATATAATCAATTTGTTTAATGTAGTTACAAGTTTCTTGGAAATTGTAGAAACTATTCTTCTGATATCCAAGATTCCTCCTAAATGCATTTGGCATAAGGAAAGTCTTAAGTAGGTAGTTCTTAAAACAACAGATGTTAACTTACATTCGAATATCTAAGGGAAGAATAACATTGCAAATGGGTCTGAACCATTAGAACATAAATTTAATAGGTCCAAAAGGTAATAAATAATAAAATCACAAAGATAATATGCTAAATTCACCATAGAGGCATTGTGCAATAGAGCACTAAGCCCAACCTGGTACACGTAATATATTCTAAAGTGAATTATATTGTACTATGCTCAATGTTGTTGATGGAATCTTAACCTTTGTGTATTGTTGATTCAAATGCAACATGTGACGTGAGCATGGATTACAGTATCTTTGTGTACTTTCGACAACCTATATGAGAAATATTTAAATTTATATCGACATCAAAATGAGTTGAAGTTCTATAAATTGACACATGTAGACTATATTTACAATAAGCGCAAACCCAATAGCTACTTGATGTGTTATATTCTCCTATTATTTGTCAAATTTTAAATTTATAAAATGGTTTAATGAACAAGAGGTTCATCTTTGAATTTTTCCGACAATTAATTTTCTTCATTCCTAAATTGTAGATTTATAAGTCTAGTTCTTAAATAAATGATTTTATTGTAATGATTGTGCATTACAATTTATCAAGCAGACAATGTTTGTTTTCCACTGACTAACTTTTCTTTTAGAAGAAAATGTTAGAATATCGCATAGGCGATTGTGTTCACATAAGCTACTATGAATATGTCATCTAAGCTTAATGTGATGGGTAATTTATAACGATTTAATTATCATCATGTGATGAATTCTATTTAAAGGAAATCAAACCATTTCAAATGGAACTAGAACTAAAATCATTTGCAACTTAGTCATTCAATAGACATGAAGGTAAGGCATAAGTCTAATTGTTCATCACATTAAATGATGTTCATACTTGTTATGACATCATCTACTTGATTACCCATAAATCTGAAGCTTCTAACTATCAAAAGATTTATGAATCTAGAAGTAAATCAATTGGATTTTACGGTAAAATATTGGAACTGAAGTGGTAAAAAGTATTTTTCAGTTAGGCTTATAGTGTTATGTGATGAAGGGATTAAATATTGGTTGTTCATCCCTGAACTCTATAAAAGTATAGAATTCATGAAAGGAGAAAGTAGATTCTTCTTCCAATATTTAAGTATACGTACTGAACCAAGTACCTTCATAGTTTGTCTTTTTCCGACCCATATGTGACATAGACTAGAAATATATCTAATTTATCCTGGTAATGACATTAGGGTTGTATCAATTACTCCCACACTATCTTGATAATTTTTGAAAATTGGGTCCAAGAGGTAGATGAAGTGTCTTTCAAGATACTCTTACATATCAAAAGGATATCTTTTTGTGAGGGAGAATGCAGATAAATCTGTAGAATTTTGAATCACGAAATATCAATTACTTAGAAATGAGTTCTATAGATTAGGTGTATTAGGCAAAATCATTTCCTTTTATTAAGACTCTTGAACTTAATATTTTGGATATATCTTCAAGCAGGAGCGATTCAAATGTATTAGTTCATAATGATCATATTAATAAGGGATCTTGTTCCATGGGGGAGCTGAAAAGCCAAATTGTTATTGGTCAAAGCGGGAGCTAATGTTTTTGGCCCAAGTGGGAGTTAATATTTATAACTCAGGTGTGAGCTTAGATCATTATAATATTTCTGCTTCGAGTGAGAGCACTGATTTGAGCCTTAAAAGGAAGAATTCCGATGTATGATGAATATATGAGACATATTTATGAGAATTTGGAACCAAAGTAAGAAAATGGAAAATTGTTCCAACCTTCAAAATTAAGTGTTTAAAGGAGATGAAAAGTTACGTGTAATGGAAGAAGAATTAAGTTAAAATGCCTGAAGGACATAAAAAAAATAATGAGGACAAGTGGATTCTCAATGTAAAGTAAAAGCATTAGGCTTATAGTCAAGGGATACATATATTCAAACTGATAAGAATATGTTATAAGAATATTGTGAGTGGGCGACACGGAGCGGTGGGCCGAGAGCGTGTGGATTTCATAGGCGCGATTCACCGGGGTGTTTGAAAAAGAAAAGCACCGGGTCGGGGGACCCGATAAAAAGGTTGAAAGAGAAAGCGAAAAACGTTTTAGATCGGTTCGAACTCGAATCCGCCATCTCTTAGTGTGGAGTCGCCACCTAGATTAACTCTTTCCAGGAATTAGAGTCTTGTGAGGCTTAACGTCTGGGGGACGGCCCACTAAGACACAGAGATTCGGATTCGGGATAAATTGTTTATTTCTTAAGTGATCACATTATATTACATCTACAGAAAACCGTATTTTCTTAATTATGCATATTCGCACTTAGGTCATTTTTTTAATACTTTATATGCATGATTCACATATTGCAAAATAATAAACCACCCACAAAGCGGAATAATAAACCATTCACAAGGTAGTAAATAAATGCAGAAAATAAATGCAAAAAATAAAAATTACAAGGCTTTCAAAAATCGGGGGATGCAATCGCCTGCTAACCTATTAATTACATTTCCTCAAAAATACGTGCAATACCTGAAGGAAAAATAAAATCCTAAACATACATCTAACCTGCATCCACAAAGGTTAGCACAGGGGATATCACATATGTTCAATTTGATTTTAGCGAGACCTGTGTAGCCTAATTAAAATATCGACGATTTAAAGTTGTTATTTTAAATAAAAAATAGTTCATTTTTATTTACACGTATGTTGGTCATATATATATATATATCCATATTTCCAAATGACTCAATTAAATTATTTTGGATCCTAAAAAATATTATAAGCCTTTAAATATTTATTTAGGAACCCAAACGTTATTTTTAACAATGAGAACTCCCATTTGAAGAACGTCAGATGGCTGAAAATCGTGTGATTCCAGGATAAATATCCCGAAAAGTCATCATCATTGAACGCGCGAGCTGGTACAAAATCCTATGCTCACAGCTGCCCCTCGTGTGATAATTGTTTGTTGTATAAGCAGTATTATCACACGAAAAGAGCGGAGGGATTGAGAATATACCTGACCGGTGCAGCTGGTGACTTCTTGTTCCCAATTGGTGATGACATAGGCCTTCCTTTCTGGTGCTGTGTCTTCATAGGGTTGTCCATCTCCTTCTTCAGAATCCCTTAGGTACTTGATGCCCCTTATGGGCGGGTCGACTGTTTCTTTCTGTGGCATCCCTGTTGTATTCGGCAACCATTTCATTCTCCGATTAATAAATGAGACTGTTTCTTTCTTCAACCATCAAGATAATATTTTCCTTCTTCGGTTATGTTTTGAATTTCCTTAATAGGATGTTGACTTGTTTCCTGTAACAAATCATGAAAAAGTATAATGTTAATACATTTTATGATGAATATTTTAATTATTTGACTGAGTTTATGCGAAGCAAAAATTTTTGCCCCTTCAATCAAAAATTAAAACATGATAATTAAATAAGTTTAATAGAAATTCAGGGAAGTCCCAAGAACCGCTCTGTTGTAGGAGGCTTTTGTTGCAATGTTGACTTTACGCTTGAGTGGGCCATCATCTTATTTGTAGGTTCCTCATGTGGAGGTGGGGGTTCTTGCTTATCGGGATAGTGTTGCCCCAGTTCGGCATCGTTTTTGCTTGTAAATGTCATGATGTGAATGTAATGTATGCATGTTCTTATGCATGAACAATATTTATCATATAATGTATGTTCATCTATTATAAACGTCGTGGGCTTCATCCATTGAGGAGCCTTCTCTTGTGCTGGTGCATGGTTGCCCCTAGGGTTTGTCTTGTTGGGGATTCCATTGATGACTTCCTTAAAGTGATGACCATGGGTTCGTTGAATTAGGTTCAAGTTCATAGCTTGGATCTGATTTGAGGAAAGTTTGGATGAATCGTTGATCCCGCATTGTGTTGGCGATGATCGCTTGGAAGCCATTTTGCCAAAAGTGTTGAAGGTATATGATGCCTCGTACCGTTCCGAGGAGGAGATGATGAATTTGATATTTCTTTGGTTCTAATTTCTACATAGATCGCCCTTGCGGGTTTTCAATCTATCGAACCTCATCTCAATTTTTGCATGGACCGCCCTTTCAGGTTTTCAATCCAGCAGACTCATTTTTCTTTATTTTATTCTTTATTTTTTAATTTTTTGGATGTTCACTTGGGATATTCTGCCATTAGCATGCAAGCAATCGAAATAAGCATATGCATAAAGATTCAGCAAAAATGACAATTCATTGATGAACTTAACAGGGGTATAAATGTTTCAAATGATTTTACTCCTGCCATCAATTAACCCTCTCAGGTTTTCTAACCAATGTGGTTCTCTCGATGTCTTAAATTTTGCCTGAGCCGCCCTTTTCAAGTTTTCAACTCAGCGGACTATTCTTTTTCTAGCTTGAAAAGAAACCCCAATTTTTGCTCAACTAACCGAGTGTTGACAGGCTAATTACAAATTTATTTTTTGTTCGTACTACTTTTTAGAGATTTATTTCTTTCACCTATGCGTGATAGCAATTGTGTAGGACTTGGTAGATTTGGCATATCAGTCACTGTCCATGTCCATGACTTCATTCATTGTTTTATTCAGCATTTCTGACCGATTAGTTAGTACTTGCACCGCTTTACAGGCTTGACATGTATCTGATGATGGGTCTTGATCATTGGCATTTACTTTGATGGTGCGATGATTGCCCCAAAATAGTAGCGAGCCCGGTGAAGGAACTGTTGACGTGTTCAACGGTCTGACTCCTTTTTATCTAAATCATTGATGCTTGTTTGATTATCCCATGAATGATGGTGATCCGTGTAATGGAGTTGTTGACGTGTTCAACAATCCGACTCCTTCTTTGTGGCATTGCGCCAGTTGTTTGGTCTTATGAATGGTGGTGATGGAGTTGTTGACATGTTCAACGATCTGACTCCTTCTGAATAGTTATGATGGAGTTGTTGATGTGTTCAATGATTTGACTCCTTCTTTGTGGCATTGCATCGGTTATTTCTTCTTGTGAATGGTTGTGATGGAGTTGTTGACGTGATCTTACTCCTGTTTTGTGGTATTGCACCATTTATTTGGTCCCAACTTGCTTGGTTAACATTTTGGCCTTATTCTAGCTCTGATCCTTTTGATCTTTGCATGAGTCAGTGGACGTTTCATTCTTGGAGATCTTTCCATTGATCTTTCATCCTTGTATGATGGAGCAATTGCTATCACGTGTTGTCTAAGTACATGTATTTGTCTCTCACTTTCTCTCAAGAGTCAAATCATTTGAATTTATTATGGGAAATCCATTTATACCCAAATTAATTTCATGAAATGATGTGTCACGTGTGTTAAAAACATTATGAATATGTTTATGAGCATACGTGATGTCATTGATAAACTATCAAGCAAATAAACAATGTTCAGTTTATTCAAAAATAATTCAAAAGAAGCCTCGTAGGCTAAGTAGCTAAATGTTAATTTATTACATTATCAATCATGGGTGCTCATCCCCCCAGGATGTGTCCACGGATTCAAAGTGCTCCATCCTATCCGCCTTCTCAAACACTTCGTGGAAGCTCGAGAAGATGTCTGACCCAAACTTGATCTTGTATGATGGCAGTGCACCGTCCAGTAGCTTGGTTATCATCTCTGGTAAAGTTAAGCGAGCCCGAAGCCTGACCTGTGTGGCCATCCAACATGCATAGTAGGATTTGAAGCTCTCACCCTGCCTTTGCCTTATAGCCTCCAGATGTTGCATTGTGGTTTCCATCTGAGAGTTGAAACCATAATGCCCCAACATAGCCTGAGCAAGGCTGTTCCAATCAGTGG